>VZTU01028374.1:0-15520 GCA_013400835.1 Zapornia atra | reverse complement strand
GGGGGGGGCGGTGGGAAAGTTGCGCGGTGGTTCCCTGCCGCGGGCCGGGCCGCGCTTCGGTCCCGGCCTCCGGCACCGTGGGGGCACCCTCCGGGGCTCGCGGTGAGCGGCGCTCTGTCCATCCGAAGCGCCGGCCCCGGCGAGCCGCCGGCCCCGTTACCCCGGGGGGAAGCGGGATCGTCCTGCCCGCCTGCGCCGGGGGAGGCGTCCGGCAGCTGCTGTCGGGGCCGCGGGGGTCGTTGCCCGGCTCGCCGTCCCAAGCCGTCGGGGTGGCTGCTCGTCCTTCCCGCGGCTTCGTGGGGACACAAATAACGACGGGGCGGGAAAACCGACCTGGGAGTGGGGAGAGTTGGGCATCTTCTGGTGCCTCCTCCGTGGCCCCCAGCTGCTCCCAGCCTCGGCCAGCGCAGGGTACTTAGAGGCTTCGCATCCTGGGGGTGGGCAGCCCCCGTCACCAGGTGCTTTGGGAGGAGGTGCAGACTTCCAGAGCGGGCTTATAAAACCCAGAAAAATGGGATTCTGGGGGTTTTTCTTCCCTCCCACTCCCCATCAGGGTTAACGTGGTGCCGCTCCCCAGTTCACTCCTTGGTTGGGCGGCGTGTCCGGTTGCGGGTGTCCCGGTTTCCCTGTGGTGGGTGATCCCAACCCAAACTGTAGCTGGTTTGGGGTCTGCCCGCGGCTTCGGGCGCTCCTGAGGATGGATCTCAGTCAGGATCGGGGTTTAAAGGTGACTCTTCCACGTAGCTTCCAGCTGTGGCTGGTGGGGAAGTGGAACTCGGGAGCAGCGTAGCTCAGAACTGACCCCCCTGCGCTCCGTATGGAGGCCGCAGGTCTGGGATTGCCTGTGTGTCGTGTAGGAGCCGTGGTTTTTCTCGTGCCCTCACCCTGAAGCTAATTTGGAGCAGAATAAATTCATCAGGAGCTTTAGTTTCATACAGGAGTTGAAGAAAACAACCCGACCATTGATTAAATGACTTGAGCTCCGGTGTAGCGGTGCTGACAGAGCCCACCTGAAGTGCAGCATGCTTTGGAGACCCCCAGGTTTCAAAGCCCCACGTGTATTTGCATAAAGAGAAGGGGTTTTATTTGTCTTCTGGACTAGAAGTTTGTTGGGTTGACTTGGCTTCCTGAAGAGGAGGCGCTGCCGAGGAAGTAAAACCTGGGCCTGGTTAAACCCGCCGCAGGAGCCGGACTCCTCGCGTCTCAGAGCCAGGTGTTCGTAGGGGGTTATTTGTTGGGGTTACAGAAGCTCAGGGATGCACTCTGTGCCTGGTCCTTGAACGCCAAGCGAGCCTCGCAGGGCTCTTGCCCTGCACATGAGGAGAATTTTCAAAATCCAAGCGAAAAACTTGCCTGAAAGTTTCCTTGGAGGGAAATAAATCTGCTGAGGACGAGTTTACCGCTGCCGAACCCCTCGCCTTACCCCCTCAGTCTCCCTCGCAGGACTTAGCGGCTGTATTAATTAGGCAATTATCTCTGGGTCCGGTACCTCCGCTGCCGTGAACCTAAACGCTGCTTTTTTAGACCCAGGTGGGCTCTGGAGACTCGGGATTCGTTTTCTCTCTCCCTTTCTCCCCCGTCTTTTCCCTCGTCAGGCAAGGACAATAGACTGCGCGAGGCTGTCTTCCCAGCTGCCTTTGTTCTCAGGCTGTTTGGGGGGTGACATTATCCAACATCTCCGTAGCTGAATGGGGTTTGTGCTTCTTTTGGCCGGTGTTGTGAAGGAAGGAGGCCGCTGGCCTTCAGCTTCTGGGATTTTGGTTAAAAGCTGGCGTCCCGATCGCTCGCCGGCAGCTCGGCAGGAGCTGAAGGGGGCGAGGGAGCCGAGCACCTGCATCTGTGCAAGTGGCTGGTGTGTGAGGAGGGAGGCTGGGCCGTATTGACATGGAAAACATCTCAAAACCGGCCTCTAAAGGTGGTCTAAATGCTATTTCCGAGTTACAGCAAGGCTCACCAGGAGCAAAAGAGGCTCTTTTGGAGGGGGACGGTGCGGCTGGAGCTTCCCCTGACTTCCAGCGGAAGTTCAGCGCCAAACTCCCGGCTGCCCTTGGAAATGGGTGACTGTGAGGTGAAAACACCTCGGGGAACCTCTGCTCCGGCGTTGCTCCGGCGCTCGCCGTGCTCGCCGCGCTTCCGATGCGCCTTCAGCTAAGCGTGTGTCTGTTCCCATTAGGCTGGGGATGGATTCGGTGTTAACGGTGTCATTAGCGCTGCCTCTTCCTGGAGAGGAGGAGGGAGGGGGTGCAGCAAACACCGAAAGGGCTTCAGAAAGGCCAAAGGAGCAGTTGTGGTGACACTGGTACTAAAAGGCTGGTAACCATGATCTGCTTTCCCTCGGATCAGGCGAGCGAGCGGCACTCGGTCCTCGCTGTGACGCTGCTCCCTGAGCCCTGGGGTCTGCCGCCGCTGCTCCTGCCGGCGTTCACCCCTTCTTTCTCCTTCCCTTGCAGAAAACACGCCTTGAACTGCCACAGGATGAAGCCCGCTCTTTTCAGCGTGCTCTGTGAGATCAAGGAGAAAACAGGTGCGTTGGCGTCTCCTCTGGCCTCGGCTTTCCAAACCCCCCAGCCCCGTTCTGTGCTCAGCTCTGCTCCTGTTTCACACGGGCTATGTTTTCCCTGGGAGACTCCACAGCTTCAGGCTTTTTTTTGGGCATTTGATAGTCTTCTGTAAGCTGGGAATGGGTTTGATTGTGCTTTTTACAATGCTGTCTGTGCACAGGTTTGGAGGAAATAAGACAGCTTCAGTGGAAGAAGTGTTTTGCTCGTGTAAGTGCAGAGAATCTATGGGTTGGGGGTGTTCTGTGTCTGGTTGGATATGTGGAGAATCCCTAATGCTCCTTAGCTGTGGGGTGGAGGAAAACAGCCGTCAGGGCAGTGTGCTTGGGGATGTTGGGAAGCACGGGAGTGGGAAATGGAGCTGGTGATCACTCAGCTTTTCTTTGGGGTTGAAGCACTGGCGGCGAATGGATCTGGAGTTTGAACTGCCCGGTACGTGAATGCTTGAGCAGTGCTGTTTGGATGCCTGATTTCTAGAAACTACTGTGAATTCCCATGGGGTTAGAGAATTAACTACTTTAGTTCCATGTAATTAAAATGGGGGTGCTGTGGTTTGGGGTTTTTTTTTTGGGGGGGTGTTAAGTTTTAGCTGTGTTAAGCCTTGATTTAGGATGTTAAAGGTGAGATTACTTATTCCAAACTGCCAAATCTGGGAGCGCTGCTCCTTGTGCTGCCAGTGCCGCGTGTGGCTGTGGCCTGGCCATCTGAGGCAGCTGAGAGGCGGCATCACAGGCTGGTTTCTGGAGGGTCTGGTCACAGGGCATCCTCACAACAGCACTTTGCTTTGGAAGAGCAATGTCGTGGTGTTGTGTGTGTGTGTATGCTCTTGTCTGTCTGTCTGTCCTTCGAGGATTGCCACCCTTAAAGAGGGTCTGTCTTCTGTTTTTCTTTTCCCTGCTGAAAGCTGCCTCCTGCATCTTACTGATTGACACGGTGACTTCTCTGAGATAAACACTCACGCAGGAGCTCAATACCCCAGTCAAATGCTCCTCTTGCAGGAGCTCGATACCCCAGTTAAACGCTCCTCTTGCAGGAGCAGGCTCCATACCCCAGTTACACAGGATTTGGTTTGGTCTCAGAGGTTTTTTTTGAATGTCTGGTGGTCTGTCTATTCCTTATTTAAATTACAGGGAGCAGATGTTATGGCTTCAAGCAGACAAAAGCCTGGACGTACTGTATAGCACAAGGTTTTGGGCTTTCTTTGTGACCCGGGCGCACAAGCTCCTTTTCTAGCTCGGAAATGAGTTTCAAACGTGTTTCTCCTCCCCCCCTGCCCCAGCCCCGCTCCCCATCTCTCTTTTGCTCTTTGTTGGAGGGTTAGCATCGCTCACAATAGCGCGGGATAAGCTGCACACCCTTGCGATGGGCTGAGAGGTGCTGAAGAATTCCTCCCCATCGCATTTGCTGAACTAAAAAGCAATTCCCAAGGAGTCTTAGGGATGTAAATAGATTTGGCCTCATTAAATATTTAGTTGGAGCCCTGTTCCCCGCCCTCCCCAGATGACTTCTGTATTTTGGATGGGTTATGGGACAACAGGGTGTTTTATTTCCAAGCCTTAGGTACGTGTGCTCCAGGCACGTATTTATTTGGAGAGGCATCTAACCCGTTAAAGCCTCCTTGGGGTTTTTGGGAGCTCGCAGAGGCATTTGGAGAGGTTTTATCTGTGCAGCAGGTAGGGGGGTTGCTGGCTGGGCTACATTTCAGATACCATTTGAGCCGTGTGAATTCAAACAGGGCATAATTCTATCTTACATCAGAATTAAACACCTTTAATGTGGAAGATAGAAGCTTTCGCTGCTGAAGGTGAAATCTCTGAGTTTCCCTTCTCTGGTGATCACACGGTGCCAGGGGGGCACAGGTCTGTGGGGGGCTCCCAGCCCCGCGGGGCAGGGAAAGCGCGTTTCTCCCCGCGCGCTGCACAGTGGGGCTCTGTATTCTGGCCCCTGGTAGGGGGAGTGTGTCTGTTGCAGCATCCTAACACAGAGCACTGCTTTCTCCCTGCTTTCTGGTCTCTGCTAGCTGCGACCCTGGGTCCTTCCTTTCCCGTGCTGGCCCCCGTGAGGGTAACTCAGTGGGCACCTTTTCCCTGGTTACACACTTGGCGAGCGGCGTGGCCGAAGAACACGCGTTCTCTTTGTCGCTGGGTTTGTTGACGTTCGTACGTAGCTGAGTCCTGCTCCTCAGCGCTCCGAGCCCCACTGGCTTTTGTCTTCCGTTTCCATTCCTCTCCTCTCTCTCTCTCAATCTCCCTGGATGTACAAAGCTGCCTTGGGTTTGGGGAAGGCGCTGCGCTGTGACGGTGCTTTGAGATCAGCTGAACCAACAGCGATGCTGTTCTCCGCAGTGGGATGCTTGGGAGGCTGGCAGCCCCGCTGCTGAAGGGAAAACGGGGTGATAACATACAGGGGTGCACATGGTGTTTTGGTGGCAGAGAGAGGGGGGGTTCACGTTTGCTTTAGGTGACCTTCTCTTTAAAAAATATGCTCCTGCCTTCACCCCTAGCAGCTTAATTTGCGGCCTGCCAAGATGGGGGGAAGCCTCTGTCTGAGGAAAACAGCAGGAGTCAGCTTTTAGCATGAGCCATAGGATAAATATCTGAGAGCCTGCCGTAGGTAACAGCCTCATCCAGGAAACCCTGAGACGGGGACGAGGAGGGCTGCAGGTCCAGCGCCCAACCGCCTCCGTCCTTCCACTCTCTGTGGGTGTTTCATGCTTCCCACAGCGTGGGGCTATCTGTCCCTGGCCCCGGCGTGGCCAGGTTTGGTGCTGACCTTGCACGTTTCTCCACCAAATAAGAGGCACCCATCACGCTGCGCTGCGCCGCTCGCTCTGCAGGAGGAAACCAGGGAGGGGAGGCAGGTTGCGTCCCGCTTCTTGACACCGGTGATCTCGGTACGGTGCGTTACAGAACTCCAAATCTTTAATTAATGAGATGGAAATATATTGTAATGAGTGCATTTGCATACCGAGTGAGGCTTCGGCACCTCAGGTTGTGATGTGTTTTAATTAAGGATTAATTAGAAATGATGGGAATTTCATTTTGCTCAGCACAATTATTTTGCATATTTGATGAATATCCAGTAGGTGATGTGCCAGCGAGCGTCACGCCGGCGCCGCTGACGGGAGCGACTCTTCCAGCCTTGGAGCTGCCATCGGGGTTTTCTCAAACCTCAGAGAAGCAGCAGATTCTGAAGGATTCCAGAGCGATGGATTTACCACCACGCTTCAAACCCTGGCTGTGCCCTGACTGGCTGTGCCGCAACTCTAGTCTCTGGGCGTTCTGTGACTCCAGTCCTTCCGTGGTCGTCAACTCGTGTGGGAACTTCAGAGCTGTGATACCTGAAGGGCTGCTGAGAGGGGGGAGCTTTCCAGGAGCTTTCCAGGGAAGTGTTAGTCTTAGAGTTTTGAGAGTATCTTCTCGGAGCATCGGGGGCCAGTAGGAAGCAGTGTGTGTGGTCAGGCACGTGTACCATGAGGGCTTTTTCCTGCTTGGTAACTTTTTACCTTCTTAATTTTTTTTTTTCCTTTGGAATCCCTTCTGTTTAATGAAGCAGAGCGTTCCCAGAAGCCAGGCAGGCTGCAGGCTCCTGCTGGTTTGATTTCCAGGCCTGTCTGCAGAAAGAGGCACTGCCAGACCCGCGGAGCACACCAGAAGCTGGTGGGGCAGGCGCAGCCACCCTGGAGAAACTCCTTGTGCTGTGTGTGTCTCTTACAGCACGTGCTGCTGGCATTGCTTTACCAGGCTGTCAGAAGAGACTCGCAGGAGCCGGTGTGAGCGCAGCGTTCAGGCAGCTGCAGTGGTTTTGCTCTCCCATTGTGCTGGTTTCAGAGATGAAAGGTCAGCAGCTGAGCGACAGCAGCTCTGGGCTGAGAAATCAGAACCGGCTGCTGCTCGCACTGAACAAACCCTTGTGAGAGAATCTGATGTGACTCGTGGTCAGTACGGATGTTAGCAGTAGGTGAAGGCACTAGGAGTAAAAGTGAAGTGAAAGCAGAAGGTATCCAGGAGCTCATGGCTTGAATTTAGAAATACTCTCCCCAGTGATGATTTCTGCAGGACTTGGGCTTTAACCACCCCACACGTTAAGGTGTGGCGGTGCCAGAAGTTCACCCCTTCTTTGCTCTGCTCACCTCAGAGTTTGTGAAGCACAGGTTGGAGCTGCTGGGTTGCAGATGCAGGTTATGAAGCACAGGTTTGAGCTGCTGGGTTGCAGATGCAGGTTATGAAGCACAGGTTGGAGCTGCTGGGTTGTGAACGCAGGTCAGGGCACGCTGCTGATGGCCAGCTCCTCTCTAGTTTCTCACCCCTTGCTAGGACCAGCCAACCAGTCTTCCCTGGAGATGGGGATGGTGCTTCAGACGTGCTTTTCAGCAGTCAGCTCGAGATGAGCTCATGTGTAATTGATGATAACTAATTTCTAATTACCATAATTAGACAAGTGACATAAAATTAAGCTGCAGCTGGGAGCTTGACTTTAGCACGAGGTAGTCTGGTGCGCATGGTAATGTGTGGATAGAGACACTGGGCAGGGCAGGAGTGTGTTCAAACAGGGTGACACCAGAGTCCTGCTGGGTTTCCACTGCAGGTCGGGGGGAGTTGAGGCAGAAGGACCGACAGCCGAGTGCTCCTCGTGATGAACTCTGCTGGGAAACAGAGAGCTGGCTGCTGCTTTTTAAAACCCCAACCAGAAGAGCTGCTTTTCTGTCCGTTTCATTTCTGGCACTGTTCACACGGTGAGGGGTGCTTGCAGCAGATGGTCTGGTTTTGGTTTTGTTTTTAATAAGGAGCTAATTTTAATCCCATAATGGGTTAGAAAAACCACCGACTTTTAAAAGAGTCACCGCTCCCCTCGTTGCTGTCACGGCTCGAGTTAAACAGTTACCCACGTGTTACGCTGGGGCTGCTTTTGGTTTACCTTGTTCCACTTGCAGACAGAGGGGGGATGCTGGTGAGGTGAGCTGGCTGGCTGTGAGGGACTAAGGGCTGCAGCCTCCCCAGAGCGCTCGCTGCTTCGGAATGGTGTAGTAACTCCTGCCCGGCCTGCAAAATAAGCTTAGGCTGTTTGTGTGTTCAAAAGCATTATTTATTTTAGCTAAAAGTATTATTTCTTTTGGATAAACTATCCTTTTGCCTACAAAACGCTGCAGATAGTTATAAACACGAATGTTTAATGTCTCCTTAGGCTGCTCTCCTGCCCTCCCACTCGGTTTTTTGCATAACAAAAGCGCTTTTGTGTTTATCTGTGCTGGGGAACACAGTCCTTCCTTAACCTGCCAATTACAATTTGGAAACGGTCATTTGGGGTTTGCAGCTTCAGGAGGTTAAAACCAACTGTTCATCCTACTGAAATTGCCCAGCAATTAAAATCAAATTAACAGCCCAAAAGCTGTTGGAGTTGGGTGTTTTTCGTGCTGACCTGGTGTCTGATGAGCTCTTAAGATTTTTTTTTTTTTAATAAACTACAGCCACGATATGTTGTCCCCAAAAAAGGGGAAGTGAAGGGTTTTGTTTGTAAACCAAATTTACTTGGGATTAAACTGGAACAATCTGAGCGTAGGGACTGGGTTCGCTGGCTGTGAGTGTAAGGAGGTAGTGCCTCATGTGGGTTTGGGGTTTATGGGGTTCAAAGTCCATCACGGGTACGACTCGGCTTTGCACCCCACCGCTGGGCAGCTGGACCCTCGGCACGGGCAGCGGACAAGGTCCAACTCTCACCTTGTGCCCAGGTTCCAGCGGGTTCCTATGTGAGTGTGGTGTTTGTTTCCATCCTGGGGTGCAGCAGCTGTGCCAGCGGCTCAGACCTTTGTCCGTCTGCCGTAGTCTGTCTGTCTGTCCAAGCTAGCACTGCACGCTGAGGGCTCCGTTAAATGCTCCTTGGTTCCTTGGGCTGTGTTTTCCTTGGCCTGCCAAGTCCCTCCGAAGGGTGTTAAACACTTTGCCAGGATGTGAGTGGATGCTGGTTCCTGTGTCAGAAATAATCTCTCGATTCCCTCTCTGTGTTTATCTAGTGTTAAGTATTCGTGGTATTCAGGAAGAAGATCCCCCAGATGCTCAGCTAATGAGACTAGATAACATGTTGCTGGCAGAGGGTGTCTCCGGGCCTGAGAAAAGAGGAAGAGGAGGACCGATGGCTGTAGCAGCAACATCAGGTGGCTGTCCAAATGACAATAGCATTGAACACTCTGACTACAGGGCCAAGCTGTCACAGATCCGACAGATATACCACTCTGAGCTAGAGAAATATGAACAGGTGATCTTTCTGCATGGAAGAGTTTTTATCATCTCAGTTAAAAATAACCGTTTTTTCCCTTGGTGTCGGTTTTAAGAACGGAACAGGAAGTAAAATGGGTTCAGGTGAACGGGAGGAGGCCAGATCCAGCTGACAACGTGTCTCAGTGTTGCAGGAGTAAGGTGAAGACAGGAGGAGCGGACATCACAGTAAAGATAATGAATGTCTCGTTTATCGTGTTGCTGTTGCTTTTTAAGAGGACGCAGAGTAAAGCTGAAACCTGGAAACTCTTAAAATTAAGTCTTTTTTTGGATATATATATATATTTGTTGTGGGAAAGGAATTGGGGAGTGTTGTACTGTTTGTCGATACAAATGTGTGTGCTTGCAGGCCTGCAGCGAGTTCACGACCCACGTGATGAACCTGCTTAGGGAGCAGAGCAGGACGAGGCCGATTTCCCCCAAGGAAATCGAGCGCATGGTGAACATAATCCACGGCAAGTTCAGCACCATCCAGATGCAGCTGAAGCAGAGCACGTGCGAGGCCGTGATGATCCTGCGTTCACGCTTTCTTGATGCAAGGTACAGTGAAAACACAGCTCAGCCATGCCAGATGTTTAAGCCTGAACCTCTTTTTGCTGCTGGATGAGTAAACCTCAAACCTGTCGCTCCCAGCACCGATCTGGTTTAATTAGCGAGGAGTCGCTGCCCGTTCTGCTCGTTAGGAGCTGCTTTGATGTCAGCATCTGTTTAACTCCGCTCCGCTCCCAATGTTCTCCAGAGCAAATGTATTTTAGAGGAGGTGGGGAGGGCAAAGCCAGCGCTGCCAATCTACAGCATCGTTTAAATAGGAACAATTAATGTCTCTGCAGGCGCAAGCGACGTAACTTCAGCAAGCAGGCGACAGAAGTGCTGAATGAGTATTTTTATTCACACCTGAGTAATCCTTACCCCAGCGAAGAGGCCAAAGAAGAGCTTGCAAAGAAAGGTGGCATCACGGTTTCACAGGTACAAAGTGTTTTACCTGCAATGAAGGGACTTTTCTCCTCTCTCCTCGAGCAGCCTTGCAGGGTTTTTCCCCATAGTTGGTGTCAGGCTTCAGTCACTGGTACTTCCAGTAGGATTTAGGCTGTTGGGAGGGTTTAGTAGTTAGTATTTTCCACTTGAAGCTTCATATTTTCCACTCGAATCCTCGTTTAAAACACCTCCATTGCTGGTAACATCTGAATATAGCAGGAAATGTAATAATTTGCTCAAACACTAACAGTGATACCCATCTCCAGGTTTCCAACTGGTTTGGTAACAAAAGAATCCGGTACAAGAAAAACATGGGGAAGTTCCAGGAAGAAGCGAACATTTACGCCGCGAAAACCGCGGTGGATGCGACTAACGTCGTGGCTCAAGGCAACCAGGCAAATTCTCCATCGACACCAAACTCGGGTGAGTGAGAGTCCCAGGGAGATCCCGCCTGCCCAAAAGTCACTCAGATTGTTTCTCGTGACACACAGTCCCGCAGACTGATGGTGTGTGAGGTGGGACCGTTTCTGTTAGGGTTTATTTCTCATTAAAACATGTTTGGTGGTGTTTTGTTTGGTTTTGTTTTTTTCCAGCTTCCTCTGGCTCTTTTAAGATGACAAATTCCGGAGATTCGTTTATAAACTTGCAGTCGTTGACTTCCTACCAGAGCTCCCCAGTGGGAGCCAATGTGCAGTCCCAGGTCAGTAATGGGACAGGGGGGGAAATGATCCATGTTTTTCCACAGTGGAATTCATGTTACAATCCCATTTCTCTGTCCTCTGTGTGTGGTGTGAGCAGGTTTCCCAGGGAGGCTGTGGAGTTCTCTGTTCCTCAGAGATACTCAACACCCACCGTGGGGTAATTGACCCTGATTTGGACGGTTGGGGTTGGATTCGATGGCCTGGTTTTATGTCATTAAGGTCGATGTTTTAATGAGCAGGCAGAGCTGGGTGTTCCAGTTCTGCCTGGCTGCAGGACGTGACTCAGATGTCTCAGTCCGAGTCAAGACACAGACCTGCCCAAATGTGGATTTTCTCTTGGAACCAGGATTCTTCTCTTAGGGAATTAACCAATGTCCAAATCAAGCCACTGCTGCTCTCCTGCCCCTTCACATTCACACCAGTGGATTGGTGCTTTTTCAGCATAGTCAGTGTGCTCCGTGTAAGCAGGACTTGGTGTAGCATTTGTGGTTAGTGGTATCATTAAACTAATTTTGAGCTTTCTGCTGAATTTCTAAACCCATCTGACCCACATAAAACCTGTTCCTGTTACAGAGGCTATAGGTGACAGGCTCTAATTCTGCTAGAGAGTAAACTCGCAAAGAAAACTCGTCCTCCTGCCAGGAAACCTGCCCCTTATTTAAATAAATCTTGGCAGTTCTTTAACTGGATTAACTTTTCATTTTTAACTTGGTTTAACTTTTTTTTCCCCCAATCCTTACTGTTCTCACTGTCTGGCATCTTGTTCTAGATGGATTCCTTACATCATGTCATACACCAGACAGGAAGATACGACACGATTGTGGGGAACCCTTTGTATACGACGCAGCGCATAGATGTAAGATCTATCGGGGGTGCTGGTTACTAGAGAACACTGATTCCATCTGAGATGGGTCAGTGATCTGAGAATAAACATTGGCTCTGTATTCCCTGGACGTGTCTGACGTGGGGATGGGGAAGAAGCTGGAAAAGATGTAGTTTCCCTCCTGAAAACTTGATTTAAAATTTAGGCTTTGTTTAACAGAAAACCAGGTTTCCAGCTGGTTTGGTAACAAAAGGACTTGATTTGAAAAGAAAGTCAAATAAATGCATGCACTGTAGTTAGTTTCTGCCATGAGGAGTAAGAGTAACACCAGAAAATCCTGGCAGGGGGAAAGGGTTTTTATGGGACAGTCATAGACTCTGCTTTGCCAGATCCGATACGGAGTTACTCCCTTTCAAAAGCCCTGTTGCCGGTAAGGTATAAAGGCTTATTTTGTGTTATTTCTTCAAGATTTGATGAAGTATTTGTTCTCCTTCCAGGCTAATGGCAGCTGGCAGGATGCTGCCACCCCTTCATCAATCACTTCACCTGCTGGAGATCCTGGAAGCGTTAATTCGGATGCGTCTAATTAAGTTTTTAGGACCTATTGATGAGAGGAAAGAGGTCATTAGTGTAATTTGTCAATGTTGCTCTTTTGCCAATACTATTGTTTATACAACTTGACACACAGCTAATTACCTCAGAAAAAAAACCCTGGAACCAATAGAAGATTGTGATTACAATGATACCTCTCTACCTCTCAGCCTCACGCAGTCGAGTTCTTTTTCCTTATGCCCGTTGGGATGTGAAATTGGTTTAAAAGAACTTGCTTCATTTTCTTAACCAAATTCATTTTTTTAGAACACGGATTTTATGGTAAGAATCTGTAAGTGTCTCTTCTAGAACTCTGCGTTCGTCTGAAGTTTTACAGCTTAAGAAAACTGACTTATTTTAATTTCCATGAAGTTTTTTACTATGAAATTTCTGTTCTAGTTGATAGCTACTAACAGTTAACCCCCCCCCGTATTGTAATCGTATGCGTTCTCTGTATTGTAATTTTGTATAGGAAAATAAGCTTTTTCTTATCTAGAGTTCATTCTGAGCTAATTAATCAGAACGTTGCTTTACCAAAACTCTCACTGGACTTTGCTCTCGGGTAGGCCCTTCCATCCTCTGTCATTCCATGTAATTCTAATTTAATGTCTAGTGGAAAAAAGAAAGAAAACCAGTGTCCCACATGACGAAAAGCACCCGGACCGCCTGCCCTCCCTGCGGATAAGAGGTTTTTGTGCGTTAACACAGCCCCCTCCCCTTTCAGTTGAGGTTTTATCAAAGATAATAAACTTCCAAAGCCTTTTTTTTTTTTGGTTTGTTTTTGAGGGAAGAGAGGGGTCGTGTCTGCTTCTTAACCAAGTTGCCCGGAGGCAGGGGAGGAGATCTCCATGAGGGAGGGAGAGGGGGAGATGGCCGTGGGTCAGGGGAGATCTCTCTGAGGAAGGGAAGAAGATCGCCCTGAGGGAGGGGAGAAGGTCGTCATGAGGAAGGGGAGATCTCCCTGAGGGAGAGGAGGAGATCGCCCCGAGAGAGGGGACCAGATTTCCCTGAGGGAGGGGAGAAGGTCGCCATGAGGAGGCGGGATCTCCCTGAGGCGGCGAGGGCGCGCGCCTGACTCCCCCGGGGCTGGGCGGGAGAAGGCGGCTGCCGCCTCTGCGCATGCGCCCGTCAGGCCCGGCGCTTTCCCGCCCTCCTCAGCGTCCAGCGGCCGCCATGGAGGAGGCGGCGCCGCAGGGAAGCGGGACCGTGGCGAGCTGCGGGCCGGCCACCGCGCCGGCTGCTGCGGCGGGACAGGAGGTGAGGGCTGCGCGGGTGGGGGCGGCTCGGCGGAGGGGTCTCGCCGGCTGCCTTCTGAACGGTTTTTCCCCTCAGCGGTGCCCCGGAGGAGCGCGGACAGCGGCTGGAGGCGCGGCGGGTAAGGGCGGCGGCGGGCGGGAGGGCCGAGCATCATCTCCCCCCACACAGGGGCCCTGCCCCGGGACAGGGATCTCCGGAGCCCCCGGGACACCGCGGGCCGGCGATCGGCCGCCGCCCCTCGGCGCTGCCCTTCGGTCCGGGCCCCGAAGCGAGGCGCTGGGTTCCCGGGGAATGACCCTTCCCGCTGCTCCCAGGCCCCGCTGACGGGCCGGCTGTCCCCGTGTCGCGCAGGGCCTGGCCCCGCCGAGAAGACAGCGGCTCCCGAGCCGCCAGACGCTGCCGATGGGAACGCGAGCGCTGCTCCCCGTGGGACGGCGGCAGCCGCTGCGAGAAGCAGCGATGGGAGCCCCGGCCTCAGGAGAAGCCCCCGCGGAGCCGCTGCCGAGAAAGCGTCTCCTTCGAGGAGCAGCCCCAGGAAAGACCAGGAATCGAGCCCCTTGGACCTGTCCGTGGGACAGCTCATCCCCACCCCCCAAGCCAAGCGTCGCTCCTGGTGCCGTTCGAGCCTGAAGGGGACCAAACGCCGAAAGTCGCTGCCTCCTGTGCACGGGGATGTCACCGGTTGGTGCTCCGCTGCTTCCCCTTGCTGAGGGGCGTCTCGTAGGGCAGCAAGTGCCAGTTAGCTGCGTTATCCCAAACTAGCAGCCGCTGCTGTCTGTCTGCTGTTTTCCCTCTGCAAGGGTTAAGCAGGACTTTTCCTTGTTGAGAATTCAGTTTGTCCCTCGTTTTCCTGCTCCTCCTGTATCCTGCACTCCTGCACCCTGGCTTTGGGTGTCTTTTGGGACTGTTCCAGCTGTTCAGTGCCAATGTCCCTTACGTGCTTTTGTTCTGGTTTTTCAGAATTAAGCAAATCCATCAGCCTGGATCTGCCAGAGACAGACCGGCTCTCCATGCTCATCCTGTCCGGTTTCCAGGTAAGATCCTCTCTTTAAAATCACCATTCATTTTTTCTCTCACCTTTCTTCTGCCACTGACTGTCCGTTCTGAGTGAGGGAAATGCATGTGAGGAGGGGGAGAAGGGACTCCTTTCTCCTTCAGCTTCATCACACCGCTCAGGCGCTGAGATCTCTTCTTTTCTCTCCTTAGTTTTCAGCACAGAAGCTGGAACACATCTTGAAGCAGAGGGAAGGCTTTAGCCCCGAGGCTTTCAAAGCCAACAGTAAGTGTGATGTCTTTATCATGGAGGGTAATCCCAGCTGTAAAAGTCCCCACTGTTCCTCTTGGAATGAAACCAGGGCTGGATGCAGCCAAAAACACGGGAGTGATGCTGTTCAGACGTAGGGCACGACTGGGAGGGAAGATGAACTGACAGGCTGGAACAGAGGGTGGCCTCAGGGATGAGTTACTCCTTTAGGAACGGCGTGAACCCTGTTGAGGGACTGGACCGGCTACCCGCAGCTTCTTGGTGCTGCTGATTTCTCTGGGGGGTGGCTGTGTTTCTTTACCCCCTTTTATTTTTGCCTCCAGTGCAGTTGGTTTCGGGAGACCTGAAGCGACACGTGCAGAAGCTGGAGCGGGACGGGACGCTCAGGAGCTGTGTCGAAGACCCCCAAGGGTAAGGACTCACCCCAGTCATTACCGCTTTTTTGGGGGACCCCTTTTAATTTTTGACCCTGCCAGCACAAACCTTCCCAGCCCAGTGGTGTCAGAATCCTCTGGGTTCATTTAAACAGTGTTAATTACCCAGCTTCCCTCACCCAGGCAAGAGAACCCACGAGGAGAGGTTGATGTGGGGGGTTTTAGGAGGGTGAAGCTTTACTGCCCTGGGGTGCAGGGTCTGGAGAGGGGGAGGGTACGAGCGGCCCGACGGGGGTTCTCCTGTTGAAGGAAATCCCTGGGACTTCTCTCGCCCTTGTTCCGCTGTTCCAGGCGGCTGTGAGTCGCCTCGGGGGGGCGCTGGGGTCACCTCGGGGGGCGCTGGGGTCACCTCGGGGGCGTGCTGACGTCACGCCTGTGCTTTAGGGTTTCCCCAGACGCTGCGTTGGTCGAGTCGGTGGTGCAGTTGAAGGAGTACATGGCCAGGTGGGGACCCCCTGTGTGTGCTCCCCAACTCCAAGGGGGCTGGAGTGCACCGAGCTCCGCAGCTCTCTTCCCTTCTCCATCCCCTCGCTCGCGTGGTGACGTGCCCGGTCCTCCCGCTCCACAGGTTCTCTGCAGAGGGACAGGCCTGGGACCAGCTGCTGCTGCGCTGGCAGGAGCACGCCGAGGAGCGGGCCAGGTGGG
>VZTU01028370.1:70242-109831 GCA_013400835.1 Zapornia atra | reverse complement strand
TCTTGAGCTGGTCTCCGTCACCCAAATACCCTACCAAGCTAAAAGCAAAGTCCCCAGTTATAAGAAAGTTAACTTACCAAGAGCATGGTTGTGATCATCAATGAATGGAAAAAACGAAGCTTTAGAGGTTGCTCGATTCCAGGTGGCAGTTCTGAATTGAAAAAATCATAAAATAATGCCACCCAAAAGAGTGCTGGTAGTATAACAGGAGAAATCCAAACCATTCCCAATGTTGCTAAAATTGTATAAATGGATGCCATTTGTCTCGAGCAGAAGCGAGCGCTGAAACCCCCTATGCTGTCTGAAGCCGTGTTTCTCAGGTGTTTCTGCGGCGTCTTCAGAGCAGACTAAACACTCAGTTCATAAGCAGAAATGAAAAGTTTATTAGTGTTGCAATACCCTAATTTTCTCCACCCTTTTTTTGCTAATGATATTATTGGCAACACTTCCTTCTACTGAAAAAGGGGGAGGGGGAAGTTTTCGCCCTCTACAAAAGGTGGCATTCCAAGTATATGGAATTGATTTATATCATGAGTTATTATATAAGGATTGTCTGTTTGCTTTGTTGTTGATTCATTGTGGATGGATGTTCATGTTGTACAATGTGTGGGGCTACTTGCAGCTGTCACGAGGTGTGTACTTCTCTGAGAAGAAAACAGTCAAACCCACTTTTTTTTTAAAAGTAAACACTGTGGAGTGTGCAGACACACTCAGGTTTTAATTCTGGTTGGAATGAGAGTACATTCATTCAGTGTATAACCAGTGATATGCTCTGGCAGGAAGATTTGCTCTGTTCATGAGATGTGTGTCTATTACGTGAGCTGCGTGAGGTGTTTCATACATAGACACTGTTCTTTGCAATCGGGTAGGAGTACAAGTGAAATCAGTGCTGGGCAGTGAGAGCCTTAACATAGAGTAAGGTCTCTCCCAATACATGGTGTCTATAGAGTCAAGCTACTATTGTTTCTGGTAAAAGCTTCTAATAAATTAAAGTCACAGTGCAATTCTTGTTTGTAGTTTAGTGTAGAGGCATTATGAGTACATGTATGTTGTTACTGGGGGAGGCTTATACTTGGTCACAGTGGTCTGGTGATGTAATTTTTCTATTCCGTATTCTTCTCTTTGGAATTTCATCTTCCACACAATTTTAAAGTTAAAGCTCCCAAACTTTTTTCCTGTCCTGGATTTTAAAGGGAAATTCCAGTCTGAAACCAATTAATCCTTAGCTTCATTAGCATAGTATTTAAAGCAAAGCAATCATGACAGCTGATTTGCACACTTTTAACTTTTGGGGAAAAGAATATGTGTGCTAGAGCAACATAAATTTGCACCAGTATTTGTGAAATAGGAAAGTCCTCAGCTCTTCACAGAAAGGGCTTTTTCTGTGTGGAAGTTGGCTGATTTGGGACAGCCTTTCCCTTATTGGGCACACAAATTCAGCAATATAGTTAGTTACAATTGTCAGACTGTAGTGTTGAAGCCAAACCCGGATACCCATGGGCTGTTCAGGGCTTCACAACATCTATCCATAGGCTTTGTTTGCAGCACAGCAGGGCCATCCTATTGATGCTTTTGGCTTGTAGCTTTGTGAATGTTTTCTGCATTGTGTGATATTGTAGCACAGCCTGTGGGGTTTTATTATTTATTTTGCCATATATATTCCAAGCAAAAAAGCAGAACAACACAGTACCTTCTTTCTGATGTCTGTGCCATCCATCAAAATATTCTGAAATAAACTACCCCGTGGAGATCAGCTTTGAGTGTTGTAGTGCAGCATTCTGGGCAGTTTCTTGTGTTGGAGTCCTCAGAGAAGGAAAATTCTGGAAAATTCTGTGCTGTTGAAAGAACCTGTAATCAAGAATAGTAAACTCATAGAGGCACTTACTGCTGCAGTGGCAGTAACGAAACTTGAAACAATAGCAACGTAACTAAATACCTGATATCTGGAATAGATGGGTTCAGATTCTGTAAACTTCATATCAAAGAGGACACGTGTGGCTGCCTTGTCTGTATAAGCTGTTGCTGACAGCCCATTGGCAGGAGTCTTCTTCACAGCAAGTGAAGTGAGTCAATAAATTAAATAATTCACAGTAAGCGAATTGAGTCAATAATTAAACACCTTTAATCACAACCAAAAGACCTTGCCATCTCTGTTTTGAAACTTTGATGGATGTGATAGAGTGGAAGGAGTATTTCTTGAATGTCTTTTTTATTTAAAAGTGAATTTAAAAGGGAACAGTTTATGGGATTTGCTTTGTCTTCTTCTTGATGTTATGCCTGGACAGTTGACTTCAGTAAGAATGTGCCGTACAGCTGAGACAGTGAACAAAAGTTTTTCAGTTATGCATTATAGTCCTGCTGTTCTGAAAGAAATGTTAAGTAATGTGATATTTTATCCTTAATATCTTAACATTTTACTCAGAGTATGCTCAGTTACATAGTTTCCATGTTTTCCCAGAATTAGGCAAATCCCATGGATTTAGAGCTATTCGGTCTTTCTGGGGATGCTCCTGTTCACAACTGTTTCATGATAATTGGTGCCTTATATTCCAAAATGCTCATGTCACTCAAATAATCATGCTGCTGCATGTCACCTTCCTGATGATATTTGTTGAGAGATGCTTCAGATATTTCCAGTCTGGTCAGTAATTCCTGTACCTACAGATGTATGGATAGATATACCCATAACTGTCATCCTCTCACGTTTGTAACAGTCAATTTTTTCCCAATTGTTCTTGAGGTGTTAAAAGTATAAAAAAGAATGTTTTAATCCCTTTAAGTCCACTCCATGAAGTGAGCCTCTTGCCTCTTTGCAGCCAAAAAGGCTTTTCCTCTTTTCTCAATAGATACCCATTTTGGATAAAAAAACTACTGCTGGAAGCTCTTTAAACTGTAGGTGTTTGCTGATGTGTTTGGCTAGAGCCATTCTTCTGTTCTTTCAGCAAGCTCATTGCAAAACCCTGGCTTCCACGAAGTCTTTATCTTAGCCATAGATTAGAACAGCCTTGTATTAGCTAAAGAAGAGTGAAGATTTCACTAAATGGAGAAAATTAAAACAGCCTGGAGTTTGGCATTGCAATGTGTGTTATGGATATGCATACAGTTCTTTCTTCTTTTCTCACAAAATTGATACTTTATTAATGGAATTTAATGTTGCTCAAGACTGATGTGTTTAATCATCAATTGATGAGTTCAGAATTGATGATAATTGAGTCAGTTCTTCCCATTTTTACATCAGTGAGTGAGCTTCCATTTAAGCAAGAAGGTAGTTGCCTGTAAAAGTTATCCTTAATATTTCAGCATACTTCAGATGGTGATAGTAATGATGGGAAGGTGAATTATTGTAACAATACCTATTCAAAGAAAGATTATCTTTGCTGTTTTTTCCCATGCTTAACCTGTTGGTTTTTATAAGGTTTATGTAGATTTGGAATCACAGTGTTTGTAGGATGAGCATGCATAAAACCCATCAACGACTCCTCAGTTGTTTATCAGCATAAGAGGCCAGCAGCTTTCAAAGCAAAACACTGCTAAAGACAGGTGTCAGGGGAGTTGGTGCTAATGAGTTATGTGAATGACGTGTTACTGTTTTTCTTGTAATGTCTTTCTCTAAAATATTGCAAAACATGTAACTTCTGATTGTAGGCTGTGTTTCCTAATACAGCCGACACTTACCCAATAGTTACTTGACTCTTGCGGAGCTACCATGTGTAATACAGGAAATACTATGAGTATTAACTAAATCATCGTAAAGTAGTCACCTATAATGATTGAGGTATGGATTCTGTCAAATAAAGCTAGGCTAACTAACTTGAAGGCATAAAGCTAAGAAAACAGGGAAAAAATATTCCAAAGGAGAACGAAAAGTAGAAATACTACCTTCTGATACATTCCTTTTTATTTTTAAATATACATTTCAAAGTGAAAGACTCTGGTAAATATCATTTGCCTGGCTTTGGGGATTTTTGTAGGTTTATTTTTTGTGCTTTTTTTTTTTTTTGGTTTGGTTGGTTTGGTTTCAATTTACTCCATGTAATTTAGTAGGACAAGTACAGAATCCCAGAGTGATGGGGGTTGGAAGTGACCTCTGGAGATCATCCAGCCCAACCCCTGACAGAGCAGAATCACCTCGAGCAGGCTGCACAGGACAATGTCCAGGATAATGGGGTTTGAATGTCTCCAGAGATGGAGACTCCCCAACCTCTCTGGGCAGCCTGGCCCAGGGCTCTGCCACCCTCTCAGGAAAGAAGTTCCTCCTCAGGGTTAGGTGGAACTTCCTCTGGTCCAGTTTGTGCCCACGGCCTCTTGTCCTGTCCCTGGGCATCACTGAACAAAGACTGGCCCATCCTCTTGACCCCACCCCTCAAGGATTTATCAGCATTGATAAGGGTCCCCTGTAGTCTTCTCTAGGTTAAACAGTCCCAAGTCCTTCAGCTTCTCTGTTAAGACAGGTGTTCTAGTAGCCTCAGCATCTCTGTAGTCCTTCTTGACCTGAGGAGCCCAGCACCACACACATTAGACTAGTGCAGTTTAACTCACTTTGGTTTTACCATGTAGAGCATGTAAGAAACTTACAGTCCTCCAGTTCACAATTTTTTCTTGTACTTATGTAAACAAATGACTGAAAGTATCTTAGACCTCTTCATACCTGTAAGCTTTAGTCTTCTGTTCTACAAGATGGATTTAGTTTGCTTTTTACAGTGACAGTGAGAAGGTTCGAGAAATTGCAGCTTAGTATGTACTCTGTGACACTGGTTTTCAAAGCTGCTATTTGCTTCATCTATTGCCTTAGGCTAGCCTGCCTCCTACCTACCTTTCAGTGTCCTCCCTGTTTGTTATCTCCGTCTCCCCACCCAAATTAGTAGCTGTTCCCTGTGTGTTTTGCTCTGAAAGCCATCTTTCATTTAGTCTGCTGTAAATCTTTATTTTAACCTTTCTTCCTCTTTGAAGACTGTGCCTTCCAGGTGACTCCTGGGGTGAACATCTGCTAAACAAATTCTGCAGTGTAAATCTGTACTGTATTTTAAAAAAATAATAAAAAATTAAAATTATGACAAATATTATGCTATACAGCTATGGAAATTTAAATCTTGTGCTGTACAATTCAGAGCAGCTACACTTTTGAAGTGGTGACTCCACAGGAGGTTTTTATTCTGTAGCATTTTAAAGTGTGGATGAGTTCTTAGATATATGTGTCTTGGGAGCTGTGGGGTTGTGTTCCTCAGAATGAAGGAACTCGGCTTCACACAAATGGCATCCCAATGAGATGCTCTGGAGCATCCACCTGGGATTTCATGAGAGGTCACACACCAAAACATATTCTTATTAAGTCATAAGTAGCTTAAATGTAAATACAAAAACTGCAGCTGGCCTTAATTTGCTGTGGCCAGATTTATCTGAGACATTACTCCAAATATTTAGGTTAGCAGTTTCTTCACTGCCATGAGAACATCATCAAACACAATGAATCACTGAGGTAATGGGCAATCAGAGAAAGGAGATAGAAATAAAAGCAGCCATAGTTTGCAGGGTTATGCCTGTTTATTTCAGGAGCAGTACAGAGAATGTGCATCATAGGGAGAGTATAATGGTAAATGCTTTTAAATAAATAATATTATTTATAAATAGTAGAGTTAATACATTTTGAATGCTTTCTAATTGCCTGCTTATTTTTCATAATACTCTTGTATATTGACTTTTAACTGGAGCGGTACAAAGGTAAAGGTAGCAAAGCAGAAGATAATTGAAGTGGCAGGCTTGTGTGATAAACTACTGTAACTTGACTGGTTTAGAACAGGCAATCTAAAGTTCTTATGGCTTAAAATCTGCCCTGCTATTAAACATACAGCTTTAGTCTATGAAGGCATAACAACAGGCTCAGTAAATATATTTAAGTCAAAACCACAGTCATTCAAATACTCAGATTCTGTACCAGAGCACAAAGAAGTTTGCCAGGTTATTCTGCCGGCGTTGAAAACCCAATTAAGTAGTGACATCTGGTGAGCAGAATGATGCACAGCAATTCGCCTTCCCTTTCTTAATTTCTTTCAACATCTTCCTGTAACATAGATCTGTTAAAATAATGTCAAGACATCCCAGCTGTACTGAACTTTCCAGCATTTCAGTAGTTTTCAGGTCCTGACAGTGTTCTGATATATTTCTAAATCCTTTTACTTGGGATATGCTGCCACTTTACTTTGTTCCTCTATGAGAAAGTGCTTCCTGCTTCAGACAGTGCAGGCTTACAGTTAATACGAGCTCTTTGTAAAGTAACAGCTATCACCGTGTATCTTTTCATATAAAATGTATATGCAGGATTTTTTAAATAGATGTTCTAGTCCTTAATCAATACGTTTTAGAACATGTGTAGTTCCAGCCTAACCCATTTCCTGACCTCTCCTTTCCTTCCACTTTTTTCTTTCATGTCTATGCTCCAATACTTCCTGCTATATTCAGTTCTCTTCAAGCTTGCCTCAGATTCAGCTTTCACTGGGTGTAGGCTTTGCTAAATCATTGACCATGCTCATTATACACTCAATGTGTAGATTCATGCCCTGTTACCTGCCCCGAGTTGTCCTCAAATAGTGGTTTGGGTATTAATACTGCCAGAACTAGAGCCAAACTGCATTGCAAAACAACTGCCGTGGTGACTGGATCTTTTGTGGGTACAGGGGAAAACTCTGAAGAGGTGGTAGAGGAAAGCAAGTTAAGTTCACCCAATTTTGCCTATCGTAAGAGGAAATGCAGCAAAAGCCATCAGCAAATCAATTTATTGGGTAAAAAAAAAGACAGGTGCAATGCAGAAATTTAAAATGATGATTTAAGAAAAGGAAAAATAAGGGTGGTTTTTAAAAACCTTTGCAGGCAATGAGAGCGGGGAATCAGGAAAGGAAAGCTACAAATGGAATTTTACATCAATCTTAGAAAATTTACTATCTTTTCCAGGCCTTTATGTCCAGATTGGAATGCTGCCATCCCACCCAAAACAGCTAAGAATACTGTTCCATGGAATCCCTCTTGCAGATGGCACCAGGTCACTTTTATACCATGATCCTCTAATCGTTTCTTGTATAGCAGCCCATCATCTCTAAGCACGTCGAATTCACAAGTCAAAATGAAAGCCTCAGGAAGTCGAGCAATAACACTGTCTTCAGCTAGTAGCGGTGAAAAAACAGGCTCAAACACAGGCTTGATCAGCGAATAGACATCTTTGGAGAATGGATGTGTTGTGCATGGTTTGTAGCCCCTGGTTTTAAACTCATGAGGGATGTAGTCAGGACTCACCCATTTCTGGTACTTAGGTTTCAAAACTTCAGGAACATGAGAACCTTTAAATATTGCTTCTGTGGCTGACGTGTCTTTATTAAGATACTTCAGACCCAGAACAACAGTTCGTTCCTTTAACAAAATGGGGACTCCGTGATTCTGCTGGTAAGAAGGCAAATTGAAGTCCACACACTGGAGAAAAGGGTATATTAGGATTTGTGCTCTCAGCTTTGGGACATCTCTTCGGTTCCCCATTGCTTGGGCAACAGCAGCAGTGAGAGTACCTCCACTGCTGTCTCCACAGATGATAATGCGAGCAGGGTCTACCCCATAATCTTGTGCAGTCCTCATAAAGTGTATGGTGGCAGTGAGACAATCCTCAAACTGGGTTGGATATGGATGCTTAGGAGCTAAGCGATACCTAGACAGGAGTGAAAGTGTTTTAACAGAATCGTATTTACCGAGCGGTCCCATTCCCTTCTTTTCATGTTTCTTTCTGAAGATAGGAAAATACTCTCTGATGCTGATTACAGCAGTAGAACTCATGAGAATTATTGCTTTTGAATGAGCATATAAAATTGATAATGAAAACATTAAAGGTTTTCAGTGCTTTTTTATAAGTTCAATTTTTTATAAACAGAAGAGGTAATGGTTCTTCAGGTATTTTAAGATGTAAATAGTAATTAGCGCAATTCTAATTGATTTCCAAGACATGACCTCTTTTCCTGAACTTTTAGAAATTGGTTCTTTTAAAAATCCATTACAGCTCATCAGAAAAAGTATTTTCAATGTTCATCTCGGGTATATTTCCACCTCCCTCCCCCCCAGCTTTTCAGTACTACTGAAATGAGTATTTAGTGCTCTGGGCAGCTGTGCTTTTAACAGACACAATTACACTTCACTGTGTTGGCTTTCGGCTTAGGGTGGTTTGGACATGGCTTTAGGAAACAAAAACATCCTCACCTCTAAGTGGTGGCTACGAATTAGAAAATTATTAGAATGCATTTTATTTGGAAATAAGCAAGTGGGAATTAGTTGAGTAATTCTTCCTAAGAGTAATTAGTGCCGGTGAAACACATGTGATCATTAAATATAAGTACTGCATGCACTTGCAAAGAACTTGGCTTGCGGTGACTGTGCATTAAAGACTTACAAACCTAGAAGGAGGCACAAATGGCTGTCATACACTGTGCCTGGACTGACTCCACTTACCCAACAGACACTACCACTGAATTGGTTTTCCTAGCGAAATAGCGGCACGTTCTTTCATAGGCCCCTGGAAAACAAAGGATTTTGGTGGAATTGTTACTTGCTTTAAAAATGAGTTGGGTGAAAATACTGTGAAATTCTTCCCTCTGCTAAATCTTGTACAAGATTTTTTCCTGTGCATGAGCCACCCTCTGATCTCTTATGCCTTTCCATTTCAAATGCCAGAATGGTTTTTCCATTGTTTTGCTGCTGTGAAGACACACAGCATTATACACACGAACACACAAGCTTGCTCACCCATGTGAACACAAACTGGCTTCTTCAAGAAGTAAAATTCTAATGAGATTTTCATCTTTTCTTGTAAGCATGAAGGGGAAGGAAGAAAACAGGTATTATAAAGTAGCCAAGAGTAAAAGTTCTAGATACTCAAAGGCAATTTAATGTGCTGCCTTATGCATGTAAATAAAATTATTCTCCTGTCCTGAAATTAATGTTACTTATAATGCTTAACCTACTAAGTCTTCTTGTCATTTAAGTACCAGGTAGAGCAGCATGGAAACTGCATAGCATTTGTAGTTACAGTTCAAATCATATATATTACTTACGAATGCTTCCAAACCGTCCAACTCCTCCATGAAAATAAAGGATTCCTCTTCTTTGGCCAGTGGTTGACATTTTTGGCTGGTAAATTCTTACTTTAACCTTTTCAAATCTTAAGTCCCTGATAAAAAGATGTTTATCTTTTAATGGTGGTATTCCATTCATTACAGTCCTGAGGACATTGACCTCTGAGGTGATACCTATTTTTTCCAAGAATTTTGCCTGTTAATAAAAGGAAAGAAACCACAGATTAGTGCCAATTTCCATCTTACATGGAGATTGATTGTGACAAATTTAAAATCCCATGGTCAGATCAAACTTTGTCTCCAGCTGATTCTTACAGTGAAGTGGCCAGTTATGATGATGATTTGGTTACATCTTTCTTGTAATATTTACCAAAATTTGAAATTCAGAGAGCAGTTGATTTGAGAGGAATTGATGAACTTGCCTTCTTTGAGCCAGTGGGAAAGCCTGTCTGAGAGCTGCTTTCACAGAAGCACAGTAACTTGGCTCATTAATACCATCTTACATCCCTGACAGGAATATTAGCAGTGCTGTATAGCAACACATAAAGCTTTGGGTTAGCTTTGGTGGTAATTTCTAGATTATATTAGAAATGTAATTGAGAACGTGGTGTTTTTCAAATTACTTCATTCTCCAGTGGTGAAACCCTGGCTTAGTTTTATCAGTAGGAAAAAAATCACATTATTAATAGTAGATAAAAGAAGGTGTCAAATACTTCAACTTGTCAAGCATTTAAGTAGCCATGTGCCTGAATGAAATAAGTAGAGAGTAGTTGCAGCATTTTAAACTTCAGCTTTGGATGAAGAAATGGGGCTAATACTTCAGTTTCACAAACTCCTGCTACTTGCAGAAAAAAATATATGTAGCATCTCCTACAGCTGTCCTGCTAACCAAGAATAGCTTTGAACCTTAGCTTGATCTTCTCACAGCTCAGTAATTCTTACTTAAGCACTCAGGCTGAAGATTCTTATGTCACTCTGAGCTAGTCTACTTCACTGCATCTGGATGGCTTTAAGCAGTTGTAGTCTGCTCTAGTCTATTCCTGCTCAAGGTGAAAAATACGAAGCAGTATCACTGTGTTTCCACTGTATCAGATTAAATCATGTAGTTTTCTTCTTCAGCAATAGACTTCTCTAATGAGTGATCTATTTTGTTGTGCTGCTGTTATTCATGTATATGTATTTCCAAAAGGATTGCATATACAAAGGTATATGCTGCATGGATCTTAAAAACCCACAGTGAGTCGTGGCTTCCACCTCACATTTCATGGACCCCGTGTAGCTCAGATTTCATGTAAGTATCCCAGCTGAGGCTGTTTGATGAACCAATCCCATTTCCAAGAAGAATCATCTTGTGGCCAAGTTTTAGCCTCTCACTGATACCTTCATAGAATCATAGAATGGTCTGGGTTGGAAGGGACCCCATGGATCATAGAGCTCCAACCCCCTGCCACAGGCAGGGCCACCAACCTCCAGGGCTGGAGCTACACAAGGTTGCCCAGGGCCCCATCCAACCTGGCCTTGAACACTTCCAGGGACGGGGCATCCACTACTTCTCTGGGCAGCCTGTGCCAGCCCCTCACCACTCTTTCTGTAAAAAACTTCCCCCTAATATCTAATCTAAACCTTCCCGCCTTTAGCTTTAGTCCATTCCCCCTTGTCCTGCCCTTATCTAGCCTTTTAAAAAGTTGAATACCTTCTACAGAACTCCTGTATGATATCCATGGGGAAATAATTTTGTTTCCTTAATCCCCCAATTCCCTCCAGTATTTTCTTTCCTCACACTAATACTTTTGTAGCAGTAAAGGTTAAACCTGTAATTAGCTATATTGTTTGTATATAATATAGAGATATCTTTGTCTTGGAAGTACTAAAAATAACTAAGAGTCCTTATCAACCACTGTGTTTAGTGTTGGCCATCTGACATCTCATTTTTGTTAAACCTGCAGTAGTTTCATGGGTCAACTTTCATAGAGAGAGGCATTTATATTGCTCTCAGTCATGTCACTGTTAGCAGTGACTAACAGCTATGGGTTGCCTGCAACAACGTACAGTTATGGCAGACAGAATCCTAGAATCTTCTGAGTTAGAAGAGAGCCGTAAAGCTCGTCAGGTCTAGATCCTGGCTCCACACAGTCCCAGCCAAGTCAGAGCATGGGGCTGAGGGCATCGTCCAGACTCCTCTTGCCCTCAGCCCAGCTCAGGGCTGTGGCCCCTTTCCTGGGGAGCCTGTGCCAGTGCCTGACCCCCCTCTCAGCACAGAACCTCTTCCTGACACCCAACCTAAATCTCCCCTGACGCAGCCTCACGCTGTTCCCTCGGGTTCTATCCCTGGTCCCCAAAGAGAGGAGAGAGATCAGCACCTGCCCCTTTGTTCCCCTCAGCAGGAAGCCACAGACCCCATGAGGTCTCCCCTCAGCCTCTTCTCCAGGCTGAACAACCCCAGGGACTTCAGCCCCTCATAAGCCTTCCCCTCCAGACCCTTCCCCATCCTCAGTGCCTCCTCTGGACACTCTCCAATAGTTTTGTGTCCCTCTTGTCCTGTGGTGCCCAAACCTGCACCCAGTGTTGAGGTGAGGCTGTCCCAGCGCAGGGCAGAGCGGGACAAACCCCTCCCTGACCGGGCTGGCCATGCTGGATGCACCCCAGGATGGGGATGGCCTCCTGGCTGCCTGGGCACACTGCTGGCTTGTGGGTAACTTGCTGTCACCCAAGACCCCCCAATCCCTCTCAGCACTTTCGGCCTCCAGTGTCCATCCCCCAGGCTGGGCGTGCAGCCAAGGCTGCCCCTTCCCAGGTGCAGAATCCGGCACTTTCCCTTGTTAAACTCCATGCTGGTGGTGATGGCCTAGCTCTCCGATCTGTCGAGGTCTCTGTCTGAGATAGTATTATCACACCTATTCTTCATAGTTATTTCTGTTAATCTTGTGGTGGTGCTTTAAATTATTGTAAGTTGGTTTCTTTTCTGATTCAAGTTCCCTTTTTGCTATACATGGCTCCCTCACACTGAGGTACTGGGGTTTGGCCTACAGTTTCTGGAAAATAGTGATCACTTGCATGGCAGCTGCAAGACTGGGCTATGTGTGTATAAAGGTACACTTAGGGTATATCTACATGGGACATCACTGATTTCTTTATGACCAGAAATCCCACTTTCAGGGTATTCATGAAGCAAGTGATTGCCCAAGTCAGCCAAACATGATCTACATTTTGACATTGTAAATAAGTGCAACTGCTTACTAGTATAATTTGTAGACCAGTAATTGGACAGTTTGGTTATATATTGATTAAGGCTCTTCTAACACTACTTACAGGTAGCATAAGACTGTCCAACTATGGGACTAGATATCTGCAACCTCATTTGAAGTGTTGTCTAAATCAGCCTCTGCAGTCACACTGGTGCAAGTGTCTGGCTTTCCCAGTGAAATATGGAAAAAATGATCCCACTGGCAACAACTGGTGTGGAGATTTCCATGCATCAGGAAAAAAGCTGTGTAAGAGCTGAGTTAACTCAGAAGTGGGAGTCCAAATACATGTTCAAGCAAAGGACTTGGGCCTGCAGCAATGCATGTGTGGTAATGTCTGTGGGAGGGATGTGACAGAGCTCTGCTCTCTGTAGTGTTAGGGTCCCATGTCCTCTGCACACAGGTACAGACACCTTCTGTGTGTACCCAAAAATTCACCTGAATTGCAATCTGTTCCAGCCCTTCTACCTAAATGATGACTAGAATAAATCGGGTACAAGAAGCTTACAGAACTATTAACACAGTAGGTAGCATAATGTAATCAGCCCCTCTATTCCCCAGAGGTGGTCAGTCACAGAATCATAGTTTAGCTTTACTTACATGTCAATTTTTCTTTTTATGTATTGAATCATAGATTGAAAAATAAAGGATGAGGTAATGGTGAAGAAGTTTTATTAATATTACAATGTAGCTGGTTTTATTTAAGTATATCCATATAGGTGGATGCAGACATTTCTTCATGAAATCTATTAACTTGGGCACAACTACTTCAAACTGGTTTGTCTCCAGTGATGTCACATGCATCTTTTATCACAACTGAATACTGGATATGCCAGCAAACTTTAATTTCCCCTGCAGTTTTGGCTAGGATTTGGCTACTTAGGCATAAGTAATTGGCCTAACTAACTGCAACACCCAGAGCTGCTACAAACTCAGATGTTACTTGTATTTAAACTTTTGTATAACCATGTATTAATACTCCTATCTTTCTGCTCCTTTGAGGTGATGTGGTACAGTGCTTTTGCTTGGCTTCCAATTGGCCAGCCAAAATGAAGCAAAATTATAAGATCAGAAGTTAAAAACTACATTAATCACCAGTAAGTTTCTAAACTGCAGTTTGGTTTCTTCCCTACGAGTTACAGAAAGATCAAACTTTGATGGATAAAGAGTATATAAAGAGTGTTTACACAGTATGAAAGCCCATGCATTGCATAATAGGGATAAGAAAATTTAATTTTCCTTCTATTACTATCTCATTTTATTGCGTGGCGTTACTGTCAGAGCACTGTTCAGGCCTGGGTGAGGCACTTCTCAGGAGGTGGTGAGTCAGGCTCTTTGGAGCTCACTGCTTCACTTCAAAGAAAACTTAATAAGCAACATAGCAGGGAAAGGGAGGAAGAAAGAGTAACTTTAGAATGTGGAATTGAGGTGAAATGTAATGCACAAACCAAAGAAACTGATTGTTTTCACAATATAAACAACTAAACCAAAAGAAGCTTGATTTAGGTATCACAGAATTTATTTTTTTTTTAAATAACAGAGGCAACAATTAATTCAGGAAAGGATGATTGATGACACAGAAGGACAAGTGGAAGTCACATTTTAGTCTTGAAGAGAAACAAGGATGAAAAACAAGGGAGGATCAGAAATGTGCCAAAAAAATGAGATGGAAAGACAGCTTTAATATTGTGTGTACTGTCTCAAAAGAAGGATGTCATATAGGCATATTGAAAAGCAGAAGATGATGAATGTGGCAGCTGTCTTTCAGATAGCTCAGGAGGAAAGCAATACAGTTGTAGAAGAGAACTGAGATCATGGACATCATTTAGTTGCTCATTCTCTAAATAAGCACTGTGTTGTACAGAGCAGAAGTTCCACATACAGAGTGCAGTAAGCTTCTTAAGCCTTCCAGCACTGCATCGAGGCAGCAGGATTAAGAACCTAAAACACTGGCCACCAGAAAAAAACTGGGTATTACACCATCTGCAGATTTTTTTTTCCTTTGGAACTGTATAGCAAACAGTAAAGTCTACTATAGCCAGCTGAGCTGAAGGGATCTGCAGTGGTGCTCACATCACCAACTTCATCCAGTTGGATATTTGTAATATATTTAAACACTGATTCTAAAGCCACTCACCAATCCATTTCCCCTCTATCAGAAATAAAATAAAAACTCCAGTTTTAACTGGCATAAGTTTTACTTACCAGACCAAACCCAAAGTTCAGGAGGTAATGGAAAAGGTAAAGCTTGTTGCGCTGACTAAATCCATGAGGGATTTCTGCCTTGGGGTGCTCATAGTAGAATGCCATTGCCACTAAGACAGTCAAAACAGCCAGAAAAATCTCTAGGAGGAGTTCCATCTCACTGTGCTGTCAGGAGCCAGATGGAAGAACCAGGCTTCCTTCCCCCTTTCACTTTTGAAGTACTGCTGAAGGTAAAGGTGCAGGATTCTTTTCATATCCCATCATTCAGCTTTAAAAAATGCCAATAGGAAGATGCAAAGATGTGGCAATCAAACCATACAATTAACGAGACTAACAATTAGTCGTGGGAGAGGCTTGCATAAGCAGTTTTCCATATTTGCAGCTAACATGTTTTGAGTCTCTGCCCATCACCATAGAACCAGAGCTTGATATGTCATTTGTAGCCTCAGTGTTAAGAGGAGACAAAAATCTGTTATGTCTCTCCCTATTTCTGGAATATCGTCAGGTCTGTGTTAGCTCTGAGTCGCTGTGAGTTCCCATGGAACAGGATTCCTTAGTGATCATCTCTGAGCTGTGCAGTTTTGTGATTTGTTGTGTCTCCACACCTTACTTCTTCAGACTTTTAGTGAAATCAAGGTTTCAGTGTTGCAAGCACATTTCATCATGTTTGATGAGTGATTTTGTACACTGCTGTGCTCTTGCATCTTCAACTCTAATGGAACCAGAAGCAGCTGCAGCTTGATGTGCCAGTGCTTTGCATCTTGCTTGATCCTCCTTGGTAGCCTTTCTCCAGCCAGTGAAGGCCTGAACCAACTGTTGTGTTTGTGTTTGGCTTTGTAGCGGCCTCTTGGTTGAGCCTTACAGTACTGCAGTCTCTATCTTCTCAGGAATACCTTGCTTACATGTGTCTTTCCAGGTAGGAATATAATTCCAGCTGATGAAGACTATGCTTGGACTTTCAGCCTAGACATCAGTAGCCTGCTCTTTTCTGTATACTCTGGGGTGACCTTCAGGATCTGTGCCTTCCACTGGAACCAACATATTTTTCAGTACACAAATCATTCCTGTTTAGATTTAACTTGAAACAAAAAATCTGTAAAGCATCATTTTATCAGCTCATGTGATGTCAACTTTGGGAACAGTGGCTTTTTACCAGTCTGCTCAGACTGTGAAGGCACCAGATTCCCTCTCTGAAGAACAGCAGTATGGATAAAATTAAGGCGTATAATCGCTCCTTAAATTTAAAAATAAAAAGAGTCTGAGGGATGAGCTGACCTCGAGATGTATATTAAAATGAAACTAAACTCATGGGACCCCAGAGCTTTAGAATCATAATCCATGACCTGCATAGGAAAGAAGACCTCAGACTTGATTCCTGACTTCAGAAACTGTTAATTAATTGCTTAAATAAATGAGTCGAAACTTCAGTTTTGAATCTGGTGATACATTCTCTGAGAAGAAGCTGATTCCATGTTCTGCCTCTGCCCAAACTGTTTCTTCATTTTATCCAGCGACTCTTTGTGGACTTTAATTTCCCAACATCCCTGTTCCCTCTCCCTCCCTTACCAGAAGGTTGTTTCCATGCTGAGTATAAAATCAGGTTGTTTTTTGTTTATTCTTCCTTGTGGCATTTGATCCAGTCGCCCAACTCGATAAGGGATGTTGCTGAAAGGCACGTTGCCTGGTGATTGGGACACTCTCTTGGGAAATGGAAGTGCTGAATTCAAACCTGTCAGCACGGAGGTGCTTGTAGGGTTCAGATTTCTTATAGCTCCTACAAGATCATTAGGAAATACTGTTACACAAAACATGGTTGCACCTCCCTTCTTCAACATTTAATAGTGAAAGTAATTAATCAGCTTTGTGCTAAACCATACTACCAATGAGTTAGGTGTGGTCTACGTATGCTTATCAGATTTGGTCCCTCTGGGGATCTAAGTAGTATTCTGACACATGTGACAGACCCTTGGTACTAAGGTTCTGGCCACCTATTGTTCATCTGTTTTCTAAATCCTTTTGTTAGCCAGTTTACCAAAGGCTGGTAGGTCTTGGGCTCCTTTGGGCATGTTAACTAGGTCCAGACATCACAGCACCCCCACCAACTCCAGAGGCTCCACACAAAGACTGGATGTGCTGGAATCTGGTATCAGTTGTAGAAGAAACAAACTGGTTTCTCAAATAATGAACTGTTTTTTCCTTTGGGCATCGCAGATACACAGAGACATACTTAATATTCTAATATTCTGAGTCTAGAGTCAGCAGTTTACAAGCTTGATCAAGTCCCAGGATAGAGAACCATTCTCTGAATAATCTTTCAAATGTATGCTCTCTCCAGCTTCTGATTTTATAACCTTATTTGCTCCTGGACAATAGACCAGAGAAATTGGTCCCTGAGGCTAAATCCCATTTTCTCCTACCCCAGGATCTAATTTACTTCTTAATTTCCAGTAAAGAGCTAAATGTCAGTTCCTGAACTCTTGTCAATACTGGGCTGTCATCCTTAAGCTTTTGTTCCTGTTGTGTAGCTGCACATGGTAGGAGAGACAGAGCCTGAGCCAGTTGCAATGTACTCTTCAGGCTGATAAGGTGGCAACTAGGTACTCACCTGCTTGGTGTGGGGCACACCAATACTGGGCATACAGAAGGTTCCCAGAGATGGTGGTTGGACCTTTTGACGTCATGCAGAGCATGAGAGCCATCTGGTGCTTGAAATCTGGGAACGGAGCTACTGAAGTCCTCACCAACGTCCTCTGTGAGCTGCTCTGCAGAGCACTGACAAGATCTCTTAATGGCGTTTTTACACGGTAACTTGTGTGTGCACACTTGAATCTGTGATTATTTATCTGCATGAATAATTACAGAATCACAGGAGCACAAGGTTGGAAAAGACCTTTAAGATCATCAAGTCCAACTGTTCCTGTCCTGTGCTAAACCAGATCCCTGAGCACCTCATCTACCCTTTTTTTAAACACATCCAGGGAAGGTGACTCAGCCCCCTCCCTGGGCAGCCTGTTATTATTCCTTGTGGGAAGACACTGGTGTGCATAATTCTGTGGGTGCACTGCAAGTTTGTGCTTGGTTGTGTTCAAAGTCCCTCGCTGCAGCTCGTGGAATGTGCAGCGAGGTGAACATTTCTGTATAAGAGTCACTGAATTGTAGGGGTTGGAAGGGACCTCAAGAGATCATTGAATCCAACCCCCCTGCCAGAGCAGGTTCCCTGAAACAGACAGGCTAGTAAGGCTAGTAAAGATTATCCTGTGTCTTTCCCTAGAAAAAAGAAAAATCTTTAAATCAGTGATAATGATGAAAACTTACTTCACACTTTGAAAACTATTAAATGTCTTCAAACAAATGATCATTCTATCTTAGCAGTGCGAGACACTTCATTAAAATAAATTAGAGGACAGGAAGTTCCATGGAGACAATTAGATCTTGTGACTTGCTAAATTTTAGCAAATCTATGAGTTGCTACTAGAGAAGGAATAAAATGTTTCAGTGCTTGCTGTTCTCTGCTTACCCATCTGCACTGCCCTGGCTAGAACCCTCACTACAGATTAAAGGGCATGTGTTGAAGAGAGCTGATCATTCTGCTGACATATTGTAAAGATAAATGTGTTGATATTTTTAGTAAATGAAGACCTATAGATAAAGAACCATGGAAGAATCTCAGGAGTAGATCAGTGTCGAGTTTGGATATTGGCCCATAAATGAGGTGTGAGCCCAGAGGCTGAATAATGAAAAAACCCCAGGTATTGGAATGCTGCACTGCCAAGAAGTTCAGTCACCCTGCACTGAACGTGTCAGATAGTATGTGATCATCTCATAGCTTAAACACAAAGTGTGGACAGCCTTAGTTCTGGCACTTCAGCATCTCTGTACCTGCAAAGAATTATCAAAAGAGTTCTCCTGGTATAGAAGATGCGAAGAGCAATAGGTGGGTAAGATAAGTAAGGATAAGCCTCCTGGCTCTCACAGGTTGGACTGAAGCTCGCGGAGCTTGCGTGTGTACTGATAGCAGTACAGCCACAGCGGGACAGACATGGATTAACTGCTCAGATATCACCCAGCTTTTTGTGCAGCTTTTATGGCAGATACCGACTCTGCTGGCATAGCTTCAGCTACCAACATGTCAGCTGGTAAGCCAACTGTCACCTTGAGATCAGAAACTAAAATGAAACCACAATTTCACATCAGGTTGCATAACCAAGGCAAATCCTGTAATCCTCAAAGAGTGGAACATTTGGAACTTTATTATGTTATTTACTGTGGAAGAATCTTTGAGGAGTAAATCTAATACCTGCAATAGGAAAAATGAAAACAAAATATCTGTTCTATCAACAGAGCATGAAGAAACCTAAATTCCTTAGCTGAGAGGGACTGGACAACAAGAATTCACAAGTCACAACTTGCTGTTCCAAGGATTTGTAACTGCTAACTTGTCACCAGCTTTAATTAACCTGGTGACAACAGGGAGAATTTAACCCACCGCTTTCTTCCTACTCACAGTTAGGCTGGCAGAGAACGAAGATAAGTACTAACCTCTTTCCACATTGTGTGTGCATAGACATTACAAGTGCAAGGTGGTTGTATAACAATGATGAAATGTTTTACAATTCCTAGGCATTGCATGCCTAGCTGTTTTGACATGCAGTAGCAATCACCTTGACATCTGTGTTTAGGAAAGGTGGATTTGTCCTAATAAGCAATGTAACAATTGAGCTGAGATTTATTTTTTCATTCCCCTTCATGTTTTGGATATTCACAGAAATTATTTTGGCAGCATCCATACTTTGTCCCCAAATTCTGAGGAAACAAGTTGATTGCTTATCTGATTTCAAAAAGGCAAAACCCACTATGTCTCTGTCTTCCCCAAATGCAGCAAACACCTCAGAAAGGAACTGAATAAAATATAATTTAGAAAATGTTTGGTTATGTCTGGGCGGTTCTCCCTCGCTGCATCTGTGTTACCTGACTTAGATCCTTGCAGGTAACCGTTTCTGTACCTCCCTTGGTGCCAGGCATTTCCCTTTAAAATCAGATTTGTAACTACACCTAATTCCCTCCTACAGATTTTATGATCAAGTCCAAAGCACATATTGCATGCTTTTAAGTGGTTTTTCCTACGGTGAGTTTTTATTCTATGAGAGAAGAAAAACTCTACAATACAAGAGGACAGCAAAGCCATCAAACCAATGAATGGGTTTGGGAAAAAAAGGAAGATTAAAAATACATCATCTTCACAAGTATTAGCAATTGAATAGAGTTCAGCAGATGGTGCTAATCGGAATCTTCCTTGCCTTGATTCTAATGTACCAATAGCTAGTCAGTAGTTAACTGAAATACATTCTGCCTGCACCCCAGTTCACTATGTCCAAGAAAACATTTAATAGCCTTTTATAAAGTTGACAGCGTGGTTCACTATTTTACTTGATGATGGAAAAGAGAAAATACCATAACCAAAAAATCCCAGGGCACAGTGGAAGCCTTCTTCCACATGGTACCAGGCGACCTTTACGTTGTTGTCCTCTAACCGTTTCTTGTACAACAATCCATCATCTCTGAGCACATCATGCTCACAGGTGATTATACAAGTATCAGGTAGGCGGCAAACAACAGCATCTTCTGCTATGAGTGGGGAAAGTCTTGTCCTTAACAGTTCTTTTGTTTCTTCATGGACTTGAGGCAAAACCAAAGTGGATGATGGTGGTTTATAACCCAGCTTAAATCTCTCTGGGATAAAATCAGAATTGATCCATTTTGTATACTTCAAGTTAATACTCTCTGGAACGTGAGAACCTGCCAAAACAGCTTCCTTCAAAGAGCAATCCTTTCCCAAGTATTTCAGCAGAAAATATACTGCTCTGTCCCTGGTCAAGAAGGGAGTGAAAGCATTTTTCTGGTGAGACGGCAGATTAAAGTTCAATGCTTGGAGGAATGGATAGATCAGTACCTGGGCACGTATCTTTGGGATATCTTGTCTGATTACCAGTTCTTGGCAAACAGTAGCAGTAAAAGTGCCCCCTGCACTATCCCCCAAAATAATAATCCGATCAGGATCCACCCCGAAGTTTTCTGCAGTCTTCAAAAAGTGTTCAGTAGCAGTGAGACACTCCAGGGTTTGTGATGGATACTTACGCTCAGGAGATAAATGATACCTGAAACAGACAAGAGATGGCTATTATTACAAGCCCCTGTATTTGTAAAGTGCTTGGAAGTGTCATCTTAAACACATCCCATGCATTTGCAAAAACTCACCAAAACCAGTATTCCTTAATTAAAGCTCTGTGTGCTGAAGCAAACCAGAACAGCTTCCCCTCCCAGCTCCATCAAAATACAGAGCCCATTGAGCATGAGGTTTGTTGTAGCATCGCTGAAGAGCACGAGGGCTTGAGTAGTGCAGTGCAATCACCCACACTGTGCAAAGCCTTAATTCCGGCTCTGAGTGCTCCTCCTGGCAGCAGAGTTCATGCCAGCAGGGAAGTCAGCAGGTCTCATTTGGACTGGCCTTGCAGGTCTGTACAGCTGTGAGTCAGCCCTGCCTACCCGCAGGATCCAACCACCTCCTGGCTCCTGAGCTTTTTACACTGCGGATACTGAGTGTTGTGTTAGTACACAGTACTACTGCGTTAGGTATTACTGTTATTTCAGCCTGGAGAAGAGAAGGCTGTGGGGAGACCTCATTGCAGCCTTCCAGTACCTGAAGTGAGCAGAGAAACAGGAGGGGAATCAGCTTGTTAAAAGGGTAGATAATGGCAGGACAAAGGGGATGGATTAAAGCTAAAGGAAGGAAGGTTTAAATTAGATATTAGGGGGAAGTTCTTTCCAGAGGGAGTGGTGAGGGGCTGGAACAGGCTGCCCAGAGAGGGGGTGGGTGCCCCATCCCTGGGGGTGTTCAAGGCCAGGTTGGATGGGGCCCTGGGCAACCTTGTGTAGCTCCAGGCCTGGAGGTTGGTGGCCCTGCCTGTGGCAGGGGGGTTGGAGCTCTGTGATCCTTGGGGTCCCTTCCAGCCCATGCCATTCTATGATTCTATGATTATTACATTTAAATGTAAAAAGAGTAATAACTTACTCTATGATAAAACACCATACAGTAAATACACTGTGGTTACAAAATAGCTTCCTGGAGACAATGTGTTCATTTATTAGCTGAAATTGAGAAAACAGCTTACAATTCCTCATTATCAAACAAAGGCAATGATTTTTGTGGCAATAAGAGCGTAAAATGAATGAATCTCTGTTCTTCTGAAAATAGCTGGCATACATACAACTTCTGGCACTTCATAAGCCTGTATCATGTCTTCCTCACTGTCATTTCATGGCACATGCTTGCTCACACGTTTCAACACCATAAGGGTAGACAATGCTAGAGCTTGGCATCTTTTCTGTGATCGGAGAAGTGTAAGTACAGAATGGGCATTGTTTGGGGGGTAGGGGAAGAGGGGGGGAAGCAGCAGAACTCTCTAATTCTGGGAATGACATTGGGTGGAGCTCACTTACCCGACAGACACAACCACTGAATCAGATTTTCTGGCTATGTACTGGCATATTCTCTCATAGCTTCCTGAAGAACAAATGTGGTTAATGTAATTAATATCTTAGAATACTTGAAACAATATCATCCCTTGTGTTTTTCTGACATACTGTCGTTGTGCGTGGGCCCCTTGCCTGTTTAATGACCTACCCAGATTTTCTTTGGGATAAAAGTAATCTAGACTTCTATTGTCAGGAGATACTGTTTAAAGACTCTGGCTGTTAGGAAAAGAAGGAATTATTATTATTATTATTGTTATTTTTACTGTTACTGTTACTATTGTTATTATTCAAGGGGCAATGGTTTTAAACTGAGAGACGCTAGATTTAGATTAGAACTGAGGCAGAAATCCTTCCCGGGGAGGGGGGAGGCCCTGGCACAGGGTGCCCAGAGAAGCTGGGATTGCCCCTAGATCCCTGCCAGGGCTCAATGCCAGGCTGGATAGGGCTTGGGGCACCCTGGGCGGGGGCTGTCCCTGCCCATAGCAGGGGGCACTGGGGAGCTCTGAAGGCCTTTCCAACCCAAACTATTCTGTGACTATTTTCACAATTCTTTAGAATGGTTGGAAAGGATAAAGCAGCTTGAGATCTTTGTAGAAGCTTATTATATTGTTTTAAGTAACTGTGAGTCTGAGGCTGTCTCAGGTAGGTCCTACCATTTTGCAGTGGGAATGCTAATTGCAGCTCTAAGTCTCAACGCATTTTTGTATTTGAAGCAGAGATTTTGCTTTTCTGATGAATGAAGGGTGCAGCTGGTATGCCCCCTGTGAAATCTGTGTGTTTCTGTGTGGCTAACTGAGGCAGAAATCTAAGGCATCCAAACTGTCTTACAGTAAATTGTCTATGTCATTATTCCATGATAAGGTTGTGGGCATAAATACACCTCTTTTAATGTATTTAAAGATACATTGAGTTTTCCTTCAACCTGAGTTCTAAATTGACTGCATTTAGAAGATGTGTTTTACCAATATTTGCTCAATGATGTGTTCTTTCAATTACTGAATCCTAATGCCATTTAATATGTGAGCATGACTACTGCCTGTAGAAACAGTATCTTTTAGAACTGTTTAAATTACAGGTTTGCAATTATCTGATTTCTCTAATAAATTAAACTAGGGGAAAAAAAGACAATGTAACTAAAGCACTTTAAAACGGCTGCTACAGACCACCTGAATTGCCATGAGCACTGTTTATAGGCACGTAAACATGCTGCAGCTAGAGACCAAAGAGAGGAAGCAGCTGTTAGTAACTCCTGTCAGGTTTTGAGACAAAAAAAAATTGTTTCTTTAGCTGCACCACTTTCTGTAAGGAATATATATGCCATCAAGAGTGCTATATCCTATAACAATCATTTAGATAATAAGGGCAGATTAAAGACTTTAAAAAGTAAAAATAAACATTAAGTGCTTTCTATCTGTCCATCTCTCAAACTAAGCTTCAGTCACTTCTTAGGTTCAGGAGAGTTTTTTTAAAAATTATAACTAACAAGCCTAAATAATCATCATTTCTTTTTCAGTTCCTTACTGATGCTTCCGAATATCCCGCATCCTCCATGGAAGAAGATGACTCCTCTCCGTTTGCTTGCAGATGGTATTCTTGGGAGGTAAATCCTCACTGGCACCTCATCAAAATGCAGATCCTTTATGCAGAGCTTTGAATCCCTGCATGCTGGCAGTCCATCAGTAATCAGCCTTAGAAGTACGTGCTCCCCAAGAATTCCCAAACTTTCTAAGTTCCTTCCCTTCATAAATACAAGAGGAAAGATGAGACATTAGTATAGGGAGTTCAAGTCTTCCCACTCTACAAAGGCCATGAACTACCTTTTTCTAGAATATAATTAGCATCATTGTTTTGGTTATTTGCTACCTTCTACCATTACCACACATAACTCTAATGGCTTTGTGATTTCTGTTATGAAAGTGAAAATGTTCATGATTTGAGGCACCATTATTTCTGGTAGCATGTTGTACTGCTTGTTCTGTGCAATGGATTACATAAATACCTTGTAATTTTGGCTGTTTGAATTTACCACAAGTAACATGAGGCATTTGCTTAGGTGTGGAAGCTGGGAGTCATGAGGCCTGAGGCTCCTTTGCTGATCAGGGAAGAGAAAGATGCCTTTCTTGAGGACAGTTCCAATTTCAGTGTGTTAAATCATTCTCTGGAGTTGTCTGTTCATCTCCATTGATTACCAAAGGAGGCTGTGTACTTCATATGCCTCAGCTGGAGTATTTAAGGCCAGGTGAGATTAAAATGTTCCTAGCACGACAGCGTTTAGTACACTGGCAGAAAAAGACTCATCCCAGCTTGCAAGATTCAGTAACTTACTGGTCTTGGGTCATCTCCATGCCACAGGGTCGGTGAGAACAAGCTTCAGGAAAATCACTAGTGCCTATAGCCAGTAAGGAAGGGCTGCTGGCCTAAATTAAGAACTCCATCAGAGAAACTGTTGCCTTTATGAAGATCTCACAGGTATTCATAAAATGGCTCAGCAGTCAGTTTCTTACATCTAATCAGGGAAAACAAATATTCTGAAGGCAGGGGAGGTTTGATAAATCTGTCAAAACATTTTCTTATCCCAGGCCAGTCAACTGCTGATAATTAAGTTAGCCTGAAGATCACATTGGAATCCTCCTTTATTTTGAGCACGTTGTAACAGATGTATTTCCTGCTAGTGACATTTCCCTTCCCATTAAATGGTGGCTTAATTTCCCTCTATGGCCTATTATAATTCTTTCTTCTGGAATAATGATAATCATCATGAGCAATCTGTAAATTGCATTGTTCCCTTCTGAGCAACACCAGTCTCTGTGTACATTGCTGTATCAATGCCATAGGAACCAATGGCCAGTTTTGGCTTTGTAAGTTCTTTCAAACCTTGGGTTTTGTTTTAGATCTGCTTTGTCTATCTCAGAGACAACTGAAATATTGACCTTAAATAGTAATTTTGCTGTGAAAGAACAAAGACTCAAACCTTTCTTAGGTGTATGGTCCCAGCTACCATGTATATGAAGCCAAATCTCATATAGATCAAGTGCATTGCAACACCCACCCTCACGAAGGCCTTTCTCAAACAACACAGATTCTTTCTTCCTAATAATCTAGACCAGGCTACAATAAATAGTTTGGATGTGAAGTAACAAAAGAAACTACCAGGAGCCATGGAAGAGAAAGAAAATAATAGAAAAACAAGGATGAGAACCCAGAGATGACCTGGGGATTTTTCATAACACTCTGTGCCACAACTGCCAGCAGTGCTTGGGGTGCTTTAAGGTGCAGTTCCTAGAGACAGGTGGATAAATACAATTCTTGGCTTATATTTGAAAATGTACATTTTTAGCTATCATGGCAAAGGGGAAAATGAATATAAGAGCCAAGGAAGTTGTGGCAGAAACCACTGGGTCAATATAACCTTCCCTAAACTGCAGTTTTCAAGAAGTCACATGACTCTTAAGTCCATCCTTTTGTCAGAGTTGGATTTTGGAATCCCTGAGGTTAGCAGAATTGTGATACAGGGTGTATTTAATCTCATCTGTACTTTCCAACATCCCTGAGTATTTATAGAACTTTCAGATGACAGATAGTAATATGTATGATAATCTCACTATCAAAACATTCTATCTAAATATCCTCTTTCCTTATCTTAGGAGCTCCTGATGTCACAGAGGCATCTTCAAATTCAGGGAAAACACTGTCATGAAGGAGAATGGGGAATTTGGTATGTATTCTGTTGATCAATAATTACATAATGCTCCAGAATCAATAACAATACACTCAAAAAAAAAGCTGACTAGTCATAGACAGATGTGATCAGTGTTAGTGTGTGAAACATATTATATAGGTATATCATATACACTAAAATGTGTATATGTGTAAAGAAAAGAGGACCCAGATCAGCATGTCAGCATACCTTTTCTTGTCAAACAGGGAAAGGTGGAATGTAGAAGATAAGAAAGTCACATGGGGACCAGATTTTAAAAAAACACTCAATTTGAGCTTCATGGACTTTAAGACTACACTGGGCAGTCTGTAGTCATTTTGAAGTCTTATGCTTTGCCAGCCACAATAATTATTCTCAAAGCTTTGTATCACAGTGCAATATGCAGTTAGTCTAAATGCAGATCTGTATGAATGGATTAAAGCAAGAGCTGGGATGTGAGCTAGCAGGCATTCTCTCTTCCCTTCCATTGGGGATTGTCATTGATTTTTTTTATGACAGAGTATGTGGATAGCTGCATCAGGAGCATTGTAGGTATGACATTACACTGCAGAGGTACACATTTAACTGACACATCACTGTCACAAGAGCAGCATTCATCAGGATGAGCAGGACATGTGCAATGTACAAAGCATCCTGCACTTTATAGGAAATCTGCTATGCCATCACTGTGAGGGTGGCTACTTCTGTGAGCATCAACATAAACCTAGACATTCATCAGAAGTACCAGCACATGTCTAAAGGTTTTCAAAAGAAAATTAGGTACTGAATGGATTCAGTGCCTAGCAAGTGGTGAAATGCATCTTTTCCAATTAGCCAGAAAAAGGAAGATGAAATTTCTGGAACATACTTTCAATGAAGACAGACTATGTAGCATTGTGTAATAGCCACTTAGAAGCTGTAAAAGCTAGTAAAAAGAATCATCTGAAAGAATCTTTTCATCCAACCAAGTATAGAAACATAGAGAACTTAATAGCATACAGTTAGATTATTACACTGCAGTCATATCGTATCATTTAGGTATAGCTTTACATGACAAGCAGTATGAGATATATAAAAGCAGCTGACTCTTCTTTCATGCCAGACAGTGCAGAGAAGTACAGGGGCCTAGGACACTGGAAAACCCAGGACAACAGCTTTGGTGAATGCTGCTGTGTAAGTTCAGGAACCCACATGAGTCTTCACAGAATCACACAGAACCACAGACTGGTCAGGGTTGGAAGTAACCTCTGGAGATCATCCAGTCCGACCCCCTGCCAGAGCAGGATCACCCAGAGTAGGTCACACTTCCATGTCCAAGTGGGGTTTGAATGTCTCCAGAGAAGGAGATTCTCCAAACTCTCTGGACAGCCTGTCCCAGGCCTCTGCCATCCACACAGTGGAAAAGCTTTTCCTTACGTTCCCACGGAACCTCCTCTGCTCCAGCTTGCAGCCGTTGTCCCTTGTCCTACTGCTGCCATCCCTGAGAAGAGCCTGGCTCCATCCTCCTGACACTCACCCTGTACATATTTATAAACATTGATAAGGTCACCCCTCAGTCTCCTCCAGGCTAAAGTGGCCTACGTCCCTCAGCCTCTCCTCAGAAGGAAGAAGTTCCATTCCCTTCATAATCTCAGTGGCCATGCACTGGACTCTATCATATAGTCTTCAACAGATTGTAGTGTCCCAAATCATCTTCCAGGATGTGAGCCATTGCCACTGTGTTCATTACATGTAACTAGGGGATTAGAGAATAGAGATGAGCTCTGTACAGACATTAACAAAGCCACTCTGTCATTTTCCTGCAGGCTTTCTTTTGATGTGTTATATGCCACATGTGACAGGGCTTAGGCTGCTCTTAGGTACTACAGTTGCCTCCTCTGAAAGCTTTCTGGACAAAAGCTGTTTCTTTCTCTGATGGCAAAGCACACAGCACAGTAAGTCTGGCTAACAAGTACTTAAATAGTATGTGATAACAGGTCTAGCTGAACCAGCTTTGGCCAGGTTAGATTAATGACCTCTAGAGTTGCCTTCCAATCTACATGATTCTATGATATTTTACTACGACATGATAATTGAGTCACTGCAGAAATAAGAACAGAATCATGGCTAAGCAAATTGCTGCAGATAGTTCAAAATTTAGGAAATTACCTTAAATATATCAATGTGCATTGAGATACAGAAGATATTATTTTTATTCATGTAAATGGTATCCATAGCCCTCCTGTCATCCACAGTACCAATCATTCCGTTATTGAAGGCAATAACATTATAATTGTGGCATAACACTGCATATCTCAATATTTAAAAGAACTCAGCTCATATTGGCTGCTTTTATGATACCAAATCAAACATTGGCCTTTATCTTTAAATCTGTGTTACTGTGTGATTCCCATTGCATATTGTTGCAATATTTAGATGTGTATCTTCCTAGTTCTACTCAAATTTTTCCTTTCCTGAAAATCACAACATCACAGAGCATGACAAACTCACCAGAATTTCCACCAGAGTATATACCCAATGATAGAAGCGGAGCTTTGATGGCTGGTTAACATCAGGAGGAATCTCTGCCTTGAAGGAATTATGATAACTTGCAATTAAAACCAGTAATACAAAAGCAACAAGAATTCCTGCTGTTAAAGCTAGAGCATAAAAGAATTCCATCTTCTTTGTTGGGAATACTTTACTAGAGAACTGTTTGATACAGTCCAGTCAATATTTATATCCTCTGGACTGACTCCACTGAGAAGTAATTTGCATACCCAAATTCCTCCACCCTCCTCCTACAGGTAAGGCTGCCAGATGCTAGAAGCATACAAACATCCGGTTATCACAATTTTATTTAGCAGGGTCAAAGTTAATACAGAGAAGACTCACATCCAGGAAATGTCATTGGTTTGTATATTCCAGAATTGCTAAGGAACTTTATTTTTTATCTGGTCTAATTGTATTCTGCTTTATGAGCCTGAATAACTATGTGTGTAGGTTTTTGCTCATGTATTCGTTAGTGTAATGAAAGATGCTACCTCTACGTAAGAACCCATAGTAGACTAGTGGTCCTGAACTCCAGTCTCTGTGTTTAAGAACTGTAATGGTTTTGCCCTTGGAATAGGTCTGAATTACGATTCCAAAACTTTCTGCTTAGTGCAGATCTCTTTCCTGCTATACTGCCAAGGCAGACAGCTGGCTGCAACTTAGAACAGACATTCTGAAGTACATCAAAAGGAATTTTGCCTTTAGAGCTCCATGTAGAGCTGTCAGTTATTTGGAAGCTCCCTACCTGAGTGTGAGAGCTTTGGCCCTAACCCAAATTCTGATTCACTCTAAAGAAAGGATTTTGATGTCTTCACCACTTCACCGTTTGCTGGTTTTCACTCAGACAACTCTACGTTAGCCTCTGTTGTCATCAGGCTGTGGTTAGACCATATGGCTTATGGCTAGCCAAATGCCTGTACCAATCATGGTGGTGATAGTGAAGGAATAAGTGACCAGGTGCAGCTCCACATATTTCTGTCCACCACGTGACTGGACAAAACTTGTTTGGTTAAAAGTAAAAAGCAAACGAACATCAGCTCAGCTTGATGTAATCAGTACAACCTATGCTTATCCCCTGAACTTTCTGAAATATTTCCTTATCTCCACTAATTTCACAGATACTTCATTTTTAAACCCTTATAAAAGCTTGTAATTGTGGTCATAGGCTAGAAATGCTCCTTTTTATGAGCCATTAGATTCTACATTCAGCCTGTAGTGGTATTTCCTCAGAAGTGGGATCTGGACTGAAAAAAGGTGAGTCCTTTCTAGCTTTTCTTACACCGTTAAAAGAAGCAGATTAAATACATCTGCTTAGAAGAATCCCATTTATGCAATATATGCATTACAGGAAAGAGCAAGAAACTAATGCAAATTAGTCAATAGGATAAACAAATATTTAGCTGTGTGGAATGAGTAAACAACATGAGTCATAAGAGATAAAGTACCGGATGATAAGAGTGACCAGACTTAAGAGCATAGGTCTAATCATTAACTTCAGGGGAAGTCAGCAAGCACAACTGATTGAATTCTATGGTTTTAAATTTAAATAAATAAATAAATAGGTGTTAAGGGTAAGAAAACCATTAAATCCATGCAAGTCATAACATGGAACATGCTTAACTCAGCAGCCCTGGAACTTGTGATCATACTAGGCATCTTTCCAACACCAACTCAAATTCTTTGACTGAGATGGGGAATAATTGATCTCTTCCATCATTGTGAGGGTGCCAGATGCTTAACATAGCCCCTCCAAGCTCCTTACTCCATTCAGACCTGTGGGGTACACTAACTCAAATGATTTTATTTTTTTAATGCCAACATAAATTAAAGCAAAAATTCAGACTACTTGTGCATTCTGAGAAGGAATATCTAGATTGGGGTTTAATGAGTTTTACTAATCCATCCTAAAATTAATAACTTCTGAATGTCCCCATATAAAGATACTTTTAAATATGACAAGTGAAAGTTCTTTATTAATTTTTAATTCTCTTTGTGGTAGATTTAAACATCCCACTGATATTATCATCTGAGAAAATAATGGAATATCCAGATTTCCCCTCATAAAAGCTGGATGTCAAAAACTCCAATACCTTCTGCCAAATCACTCAGGAGCTCCCAATAGACCTTTTTTTTCCCATAGTATCAAGACTTTCAGGCCAGCAACCAAGCATCTAATTGGAAGGGAGGTAGGAATCCTACAAAAAGAGGCTCTTGGACTTTGGGGTTGGTTAGTTGGTTTAAAGTTGGGGTTTTTTTATCAAATACTGTTGGACAGAGTTTAACTGGAGGGCAGGGATGAGTGTTCTGAAAAAGCATCTCTGTTAATTATTTTCCAGATCAGCTTCTAGGAAACACCTGGATTTATGCATTCCACTGAATGCACAGATCATTCTTCCTCCAAAGAATCAGCTGATCCTCACTGCTCTGTGCCATTGTTCGTATCAGGAAACATAAAATAACTTCTAAAAAGGCTGCAGGACCCATAAATGAGGTAAAGGATTGGTTAGACTTTGGAAGTTCTGTGTTGTTTACCCTTTGTGTCATTTCCTCCAATGTCCTCCTGCAGAACTGCTTTTCCCTGGAAAAGATTGGTGATACCAGTTGGTAGGGGCAGTGGCAGTGATTCAGCAGGAATGAGCACATAGCCTTTCTACTGATAATGGGTGAAGCTCTACAAATAGCCAGATAAATTATTAAAAATCCAAACATCCTTGTTCAGACCATCATCAGAAAAGCTGCGTGTTCTGTTTGAATAAAGAACACAGCATCCCTCTGTGCCTTCTCTTAGCTCAACTGAATCTTTCCAGAGACCTTATTTCCCCACGTCAATTCATTCACCTAAAGCCAATCTGCCCTAGCCTTTCAACAGAAAAATTTGCCTTTGATGACTGCAATCTCTTCCTAACATCCCTCCTCTTTTTGGCTTCCTTTCTAGAACTGTCAAGTTACAAGTTGACAGAGGACTTAGATTATTTCACCGCTGTATTTACTAGTGAATCACTAGCTCTGAGAAGAAATGATAGCTGCATGTAGTGAATTCTTTTTTAAAGACATTGTTATAAAGGATTCAGGGCACATTTTATCTTGAGATTTTTTTCCTAAGATGGTTTACAAGCTTCCAGTGCAAATTTATGACAAGTATTAGCTTACTGGTTTGTTTTTGTCAAAATATGCATCACGTTGGTTTAGTAAGATTTCAGTTCAGACTCTCAAAACAATAAATTTCCCTAATTCTGAAGGACTTACTGACTTAATTCTTCTGCCTCCTTAATTGTCTGTGTGCCATAGTTCTGTCAGGATTGAGAAATTAATCAGAAGGAATGGTAAAGTTGGCTGGTGTAAATGTGAGGTAAATGTGCTGAGATGAACTTAAGATGGGTTGATAAAATGTAGTCACAGAATCACCAAATCACTGGGTTGGAAAAGACCTTTCAGATCATTGAGTCCAACCATACCTGTCCTCTACTAACCCATAGCCCTGAGAACCTCTTCTGCTCATCTTTTAAATACATCCAGGGTCAGTGACTCAACCCCCTCCCTGGGCAGCCTGTTCCAATGCCAGATAACCCTTTTGGTGAAGAACTTTTCCCTGACATCTGATCTGACCCTGCCCTGGTGCAGCTTGAGGCCATTGCCCCTTGTCCCATCTCCTGTCACTTGGGCAAAGAGTCCAACACTCATCTCTCTACAACCTCCTTTCAGGTAATTGTAGGTGGGGAGAAGGTCTCCCCTCAGCCTCCTCTTCTCCAGGCTGAACACCCCCAGCTCCCTCAGCAAGTTTGCTCTCCAGCCCCTTCCCCAGCCTGGACGCCCTTCTTGGTATTCGAGGTGCAGCCTCACCAATGCCCAGTACAGGGGCACAATCCCTTCCCTGGCCCTGCTGGCCACACCATTTCTGATACCAGCCATGATGCCATTGCCCTTCTTGGCAACCCAGGCACATTGCTGGCTTGTGTTCAGTCAACAGTCACCCAATACCCCTTCCCTGCCTGACAGCTCTCCAGCCAGTCTCCCCCAGCCTGTAGTGCTGCTCAGGGTTGTTCTGTCCCATGTGCAGCACTCTGCACTTGGCCTTGTTAAACCTCATCCCGTTGATGTCAGCCCATTGATCCAGCCTGTCCAGATCCCTCTCAGAAGCCTCCCTACCCCCAGGCAGATCCACACTTCCTCCCAGCTCAGTGTTATTTGCAGACTTACTGAGGGAACATTTGATCCCTTCATCCAGGTCATTGATGAAGACATTGAACAGGACGGGCCCCAGGACTGAGGCCCAGGGAACACCACTTGTGACCGGCCTCCAGCTGGATCTGGATCTGGCTCCATTCACCACCACCCTTTGGGCCCGGCCATCCAGCCAGTGTTTTACACCTGGCCAGGCCAGTGGTAGCCAGTTTCTCAGGCAGAATGCTGTGAGAAACAGTGTCGAAGGCTTTGCTGAAGTCCAGGTACACTACATCCATAGTCTTTCCCTCATCCACCAAGCAGGTCACCTTGTCACAGAAGGCCATCAGGTTAGTTTGACAGGACCTGCCTTTCATAACGTTGAGTGGGCCTGATCACTTGGTCGCTCCATTCCTCTTTACATTTCCTATTTTTCCACTGTTCTCTCTTCCAATATGAAGCAGCCAGGTGGCAGATTGAGACAAATTTGGCTTCTACTTAAAGTTAGGTGAGAAGCAAGAAGGGCAGTTAGTACAAAATGACAAACTCTAACAGGTACTGAAATGACTAAACAATTGAAACAAATACCACGTTCTTGATGCTTCATCCCTCTCCAGGAATTCCAGGTAGCACCTACTTTGAAAAGACTGTTGTGCTTATGAAAACAATTACATTTTTACACATGCTGGATCTAGAAAGGGATGTAATCTAGAATCTAGAATTACTCAGTAAGGCATTTGTCCTGTCTTCATTTATGATACTGATTTGTTGTGAGAGCCTGGGAAAGCAGTAAGGCATCTAAATGCAGCTCTTTGCACGAGGCTGGACACAGACTGTTTTCTGTCAAGGCTGGAAGTTGAACAGAAATCTGGTCCCTTTGAGCTTAGTCCATGGCAAAACTCCACTTACAAGGCAACAGTATCAGGCTCTTAACACTTAATAGCGTATAGAAGGACAGTGTGAAATCATAGAACCACTGGGACACATTTCAAATGGAAAATGTGAACTCAAGGGAAGAATGAAATCAAGAAGCACAAAAATTTAGCTCTTGATTTATCCAAATCTGACAGCAGTACTTCATGTAACAAAAACCAGATCAGCTTGGCAAAAGGTTTTCATTTTTTAAAGGAGGTTTAGTTTTAATCTGTGATCATGATAGATTGTCTATGGTCAAGAACCCTGCACTGATGTAAAAAACTGGTATTACTTGACACCCTGGTAACACAGAGTTTCCATTGTGTAACAGTGCTGTTCTGTGTTCCCAGTTTCCCCACATCTGCTTTCCAATGTACTGTATATTTGGGTGGGTTTTTTTAAGTTGAAAACACAGAATTGTTAGCCCAAATGGCTTTCAGACATGCCTTGAGCATGCTTTTCATTTACAGCTCCTTTTCCTTTCAAAAGCTCTTGCAGTATGTGCATGAAGAGACTTTTGGGCTTGCTAGGAACTCGGCTGCAAAGGCTCTGGGAACAAATTTAGAGTTCTGCCTATATATATTTATATATATATAAGTGCAAGATGTAGATTGAGGTATTCAGACACTCTACCTGAGCCTCTTCATAGATCCATGTAACAGTGTTCTGCAAAAATGGACCCTAGTTACGGAAGTGATGTGTATAGAGTGTTTCTACTTGTTTTGGAGGTGAAAATGCCTTTTTTACTGCTGTTTATTTCTTCAAGACAGGGCAAGTAAGAAAGAAGTAGGTTTCTATGACTCTCATTAGGAGTATGAGTAAATCTACATCAACTACACTTCAAAAGCTGGATTACTATAGGCCTTCCTAACCTACCTGTACATTAGCTAACCTAAATATGAACAGCAGGTTTGTTTTAAGCTGGGCTGTTACAGATAGGCACCACTGTGGTTACAAAATCAGAAAGCATGAACTCATCTTCTCAGCTATGGTCCCAGGAATGGGTCATTCAAGGATGATCTAAATTTAAACCTATTAATTCAGAATAGAATTGTAAAACTCTATTAAAGCTGTCTTTGCACTTCTGTTAAGTACAAACCCAGAAATTTAAACAAACAAGTGGAAGCTGGAAGTGAATGAGTTACCACATGACTATCTTCTTGCTCTTACTGCAAAGAGGAATAAAACATAGTTAAAAGTGACATGGAAATGGGTTAAACCACATTCTTGGGGCTTTTTGCAATTTATACTTTGTTTTAGATGTCTGCAGCAGAAACAAATAGTTCAGTACTATGCAACTGTTGAAAATGCAAAATTAATTCTGCAACTAAGTGGTAGCATTAGTAACTGATGGGATTTTACAAAATTAACAGGACTGTTTATTGAATGCTGCAGTGCTCTGGGTAAGGACATCTGAGTAGAAACATGGAAGGATTCACTTTGGACAACTTTCAACTTACAATTAGGAACAACTGCTGAGATGTGACAGAACCTTGTTACCATCAACAAAGGTATGTACTGAGTGTCTGTTTGCACCTATGGACATTCAGTGACATCAGCTTGGATAATCAAACTACACAAAGATGTAGTTTAGGAGGTTTCAGTACCAGAGAGGGACTTTTGAACAAAACCACGTGTTACTTTGGTAAAGGTGACAGTTTGGAAAAAGCCCCCTAGCCAAAAGAGAGCACAATAGCTACTGTATGGCAGTCAGAGGAAACCCCAGAACACTACTTTTCTGCCACTTTTCAGAGTGGAACTGCAATTTAAAGGGACAAACCTCAGCTGCTCTCAGTGTTCTATACAGTATATCTGGAATTTACAGCTATTTGATTTTTGGGTTGAATTAAGTGAATTTTAAAATAACTTGCATACATTTTTCATCACATTTATTACAGGCAAGAGGCAGGAACTTCGTTTTTACTCTAAGCCTGCTTTTGCACATACATAGAGTGTGGTAACTACTAGCTTTCACTGCTTTCAAGGTCAATCTAAAGTAGTAAAGAAGTAAAATAGTCCATGCTTTCATGAATTTTAAGAGTGAGTTAGGAAAATTTTAACTATCTAGAACTGTCTTTTTACTCCCAATTTGGTAGCAACTTTGCACATAGATCAATTAACAGAAATCATAATGAATGAAAAAAAGAAACCAACAACCCATCTTCAATATATTTTAGAATATTATTCAGGCTGCAAACAGATACATGAAATCAATATTCACAAGGTCGTTCCATTCCCACTGGCTTCAAAGGACCTGCAAATGTTTGAAATTAATAATTAATTCATCAGAACAGGCTAACTGTGTAATGTTGCTGACTTTCCTATTTTAAATGTGTCAGGGGGTGATTTAAAGAGACTGAACTCAGCAATGAAAAAAACAAATTTGATGCATTTCATATCCTTTCATTTTTACCCCTGCTCCCTACTGCCATCCCAGAAGGTTGTTATATTTGTTACCAGTCCAGACACTGAGTCATTCTTGTTTAAACCAGACACTAGGCTCTCTGTCTAATTCCTGTCTCCCCTTCAGAGTTTTTGGACTGAGAGGAAAATGGTAATGCCAGGTGCCTCCCCAAGCTCCATTTCTGAAGGTATTACTGTAAAAACACTCAGAGGTGCTAAGTGCTGCCAAGGAGCAATGGAAATACTCTGAGCTCTGGTTATTTCAGATGCAGCTAGCATAGGGGATACCACCTGAATCTGACATTCCAGTTAGAATGATTATGTTAGTCTCTCCAAAAACCTCTCTCCTGACACTTTACCATGATGCAGTGATAGTCATATGGGTTTTTTTCATATGAGGTAACCTGGCATTTAAAGGTAAGGACTCTGCAAGTTTCCTTCTGCATTTTTTTTCTGAAAACTTTTGTGGAACTTTTAACAGAGCTGAAATCAAAGGATTTAGGTGTTGTTCGAGTTAAAACCTGTGTGTGATACAGGTTCTAAGTGGAGGTGGCACCAGAAACTTGGTTCCTCTTCTATTTGTAAACAAATAACCCCTGCACCCTGTCACCATAGGGCCACCTTGAACAACGCCTGGGTTTAGAAATATCTCTTTGAGTCCAAAGCACAAAACTGAATTTATCTTCAAATGGTTTCAGCTTCCTAACTCACTTCTGTTCGTTTGCCATATAACGTGTTTACCTATGCACAGGAGCTTAGACTCATACACTGCTGCAGTAACTGGAGATGGGGATCAGTCGCTTCTCAGCCATTCTGGGTGTGTGCCACTAGATGGCTTCCCAGGACAGCGGATATAAATCCAGACCTCTGGAATTGGGGGATTAGATTCATTTTGGTACATTAATGATACATACAGTCATAAAACCGAAGTTGTTTCCAGCTCAACTGTGAAGACAGCAACGTGAGGTCTGACATCCTTGAGCGTCCTCTGACATCCTCAAAGCTTTGCCTATGAGGTTGTTTGTGACTGTGACTGCTAACAGTGCACGACCAGCTCTCAGCTCACATCTGCAGTTAGATCCCCCTCAGAAATGCTTTGTCAGTCCAACTGAAAACATAACTTACCTGCCTAATGCCTAACAGTGCAAACAACCGAGTTGGGGGGACCTAGTTGCAATACACTTTGCCCTTTCTCCTGTTACAACATAGTTTAAAGTGCTGAAGGAGACCTTCTTGTGTTGCAACCGTGCCCTCATAACTGGACAAAAAGTCCTGGAGAGAAACCCCCCCCCCCTTTGCTGTGAGAGCCAGTCTCCCTCCTTCATTCAGAGCCTGACCTTTTTATTGCCCCACCACTAAATCAGAAGTTTTCAGCAATGCAGACATCTTCCAGCTTGGAAAATCCATGAGTTGTCATGTCGTCCACAAAAACACTGGCCCAACAGCCATAGATGTGGTGATTATCAGCCCGGGCTGGGTTCAGCCTGGCAATCTAGGGCTGGAAAGTTTTCCCGTCCCCACCAGCTTATCTTGGGCGAGCAGTTCTCTCCGCAAGGCAGAGATGGCTCCCTTGAACTCAGCCTTAACCCTCACTGTTCCTGCGGCTGCTTTTTCCCTGGGCTCGATCGCACCGCAGCACCTTCTCCGTGCGGTGGGGCAGCTCAGGGAGGAGGCAGGGGTTGCCTGGCCGGGTTCCAGCGCCCTTGGGGCGTGCGGCAAGCCCCGGCTTGCAGGCTGCAGCTCGGCGGCGAGCAGCGCGCCTCAGCCCGCCCGCATGTGCCTGTGTGCTCCGAGAGCTCTGGGGGAGGGGAGAGCAACGCCAGCCACTCACAGAAACAGTAGTGAAATCTCCCCAACACTTTAACTGTCAATCAGGCTTAATGGGGTATAAAAACTCCCCAGCGCCGCGGCTGTGATAGGCAGAGAGCGCAATAGGGAGAAATGAGTAAGAGCCAGAGCTGAGATAGTGTACGGCATAATTCCTGCTCTGTGATCACAGATATTCCAAGTGGAAAAAAAACCCCAAACCAAAAAAAAAAAACAAAAAAAACCAAACCAAAAACCCAGGAGAGGGGGCAGAGAGAGGCGGTTATCAGCTCAACCTTTGCAACCGGCTCAGGACAGAGTGTCTATAGATATTTATAGATATTAAAACAAAAACAACCTTGCCCTGAATACAGCCCTTCTTAAAAAGAAGGTCCTGGCAATTCTGTCTTATTTAAGCAATTTCCTGAGTCTAAGAATAGAAATGAGCTGCCTGGAAGGCACTGCAGGCTGAAATTTGGAGACATAGACTGCTTTATTTTATTTTTCCAAATATAAAAGCCTTCCATTTGGATACTGGATTTTTATATCGGTCTTCGAAGTGGAGTGATGTATGGTTACTTTTAATTTTATTTTTTTTTCTAATTAAAAAAAACCAACTGTCTTCCAGTTAAAAAGCAAGGAAACCGTTTTACCTGCATGTGACAATCCCAGAGGACACCGATCAGGAAACAGGGGAGTGACTTGGTCTTCTGCACTACTTTACTCCTACCCCAATTTTTTTTTCTTTTTTTTTTTGTAGGGGGAGAGAAGGATTTTTCCACTCCAAGAATCTTTTGCCCCCAAGTTTTGGAAGGGGGTTGAAGACTTGTCACCCATCTGAGGGTGCATGAAGGGTGTTGGTTTTCTTTCTCTGTTAACTTGGTTCTCTGAAGGGTTGGAAGAGAATTTTGCCTTCCTGACTTGCCTGGAACAAGAGGATGATTTGGAAATGGCTGGGCGCGTTGCTGCTTTTCCCCGTGCAGATGGTTTATTTGGTGGTGAAAGCTGCTGTGTGCATGGTGCTGCCGCCCAAGCTCCGAGACCTGTCCGGGGAGAACGTGCTCATCACCGGCGGGGGCAGAGGCATCGGCCGCCATCTGGCCAGGGAGTTTGCCAAGCGAGGAGCCAGGAAGGTGAGCACCGCCGCGCAGGGCAGGGGGAGGAAGCGCCCACCTGCTGCTCTACCGGGGAGCCTTCCGACCCGGTGGCTTGAAAGCCTTTTCCCTCACCTCTGGGTGGGATCGATGGTATCGCTCTTTAAAGGGGGAGAAGGGAGAAGGGGCGCTGGTTTTGCAAAGCTCTGGCGTGCTGAGCGAGCCATTACGTTGACTTACATTTCGGAAGTTGCCCGCTCCTCCCTCCCTGCATCCTGTCTCTCCCCATCTCATCTAAGAGAACGTGAAGGTGAGGAAGGGGCCCCCTCATGTTTTCTCCTCTGCTGACAAAGGAGAGGTTTCCCTCCAGCCTGGGTTTCCTGTGGCAGGGAGCGCAGAGCTCTCGGATTCCCATGCGCGAAGCCAGCACTCGCTTGCGCTTGTTTACCGGGCTGCCGCTTCCCGGCAGTGCCGGTTGCGGGACGGCGGAGAAGCGGCCAGGGGGGAAGAGAGGGGGGGCAGCTGCCCGCCTTTGGGCCTGAGCACACCCCCAACCCTCCCGGGCACAGCCAGGCTGCGGCTGCCACGCGTGTCACCCCGGAGGAGGGGGCTTGACTCAGGAAGGGGCGGCCGCGGTGTGCGGGGGGGGAGAGCAGCTCTGGCTCTCGGGAGGGTGGGGAGAAGGGATCAGTTTCACCCCCGGGGTTTTCCACTCGTGAAATTAATTCCTTGTGCTTTCTGAAGTCCCTTCCTTGCGCTTTGCTTTTTGCCAGCCCAGAGCTGCTCAAAGGTAACGTGAATGGGATCCTGGCAAGGAAGGAAAGCACAGCAGGAGCAGGGGCTGTGAGGCTGTTCCATGTCTGCTATAGGAAAGGGAGTGAGGCAGAGCCTGCCCTGCCT
>VZTU01028370.1:23561-70204 GCA_013400835.1 Zapornia atra | reverse complement strand
CCCCCCCCCTTTATGGGTAATGAAAGGGAGGAATTGTGAAATTAGACAGCTGCATAAATACTTCTCTGTGTAAGAGATGATGGATGAGAGTAAACAGAATAAAGAAGAAAAATACAGAATGAGAGGATATTTAAAGAAAAATTTGCATTTAGTTTGGGATAGTGTTTTGTCACTTCCTTATGCATGTGCTACAGCTTTCTATGTGTGGTACAGAGCTGTGCTGGCATACGACTTCGAGGTGTAAAATATGTCAGCGTTGAACTTTGATGTTTGTATATGCTTGTGTTTAAACATCATATTGAGATTTACAAATTCTTGGCGATGGAGCAAACAAGTTGACTGACCTTTGGACCCAAGCAATTCGCTGAAAGTGTATTTATATTATCTGCTAGAACACCATGCTTCGTTATTTATTTATTTAGTGTGCCTGGTTGCTATGCTAAGCTCTGGTATTAAAGTACCACCGTTTCTACAGCTAAATCAAGAGCTGCCTAGCTGCAGCTCAGCCAGAGGATGAGCAGTAGCAGTCAGCCCTGATGGATCAGGTGACAAGGGCCTAAGGGAGAGAGAGGGAAGCTCCTTAAGACCTAAAGCTGAGGATGAAATTACTGTAAACAGATACAGGCTGAGATTCATTAGTATGTCTTATCTATAAAATCACTAGGTATCTTAAAAGGAAATAATAAATGAGGATAATTGTTGGGAACCTTCATACTTGCCTCCTATGAAGTTGTGAAATGGTGTGTGGTTGCTAGCTGCTGCTTAGAAATTTGAGGGGGGAGTTGCCTTGGGGCTTTTTTTTGTCATCAAGGTATCTTAGTTTTTGCTTTTACCGAATTTTAATTAGATTCTCCTTGCAGTTATATCATGGCTATCCAGTAAGTCCAATATGGCACATGGCAAGTTTTGATCCTCTCTGGTAGTGGTACATTTTCCCTGCAACACTCAAGTAGGTTTATTGTATTCTTCCTTTAGCATTTTTAATGACAATTTTACCTAAATGTGGTGGTTTCCTTTCCTTTTGTTCTGACATTTCATTTCTTTTCTCCCTTCTCTGGTTGACATTGACCTTGTGAATTTAACACAGTCTCCATGCAGGACACAAGACCTCTGTTTGGCACTACTTTTATGCTTTGCCTTAGACAGTCAAAAAGAACTGAATCTAGAAAGTCCTCTTTCAAGGAGGCTTGTGAAAATGAACTATTCTCATTTCCTCTTGTCTTCTGACACAGTTAACTTTGGAGTTATTGATCATAATTAATTATTTATAGCAGATTCTGATTACCAGGTGATGTAGCCACACTGTTTGATGTTTAGAAAAGCAATTCCACCAAAGGTGTGAAATTCCAAGGCTGAGCACAGTGTTACATAGAGGAGAAAGGAAACAGTACCATACAGGTTCAAAGTGTAACAGTGGGGGTGCAGTGTATCTCAAACCCCATCACAGCGCTTGCGCACACAGACATAGTGGCGGAGTTTTGGAGGTAGGCGGCGATATATAACCATATTTTTGAGATTAGAATCTTCTGAAAGATAGTTGAGTTGAGGCTGTTAGCATAAGAAATTTCCTCTGATAAGCAGAGCGGATTGGCTTTTGTCTTACATTCTGTTTTCAGAGGTTGGCTTCGTTAATGGCAATGAGATATGTCTGAGCAGTTTGCACAGATGACAAGTGCCGTATCTCACTAAGACTGCCAGTTGTCCCACCTGCAACTTTTTGGCTGTAAAATTTGATCCTGCATTTAAAGCTATGAAGATGGCAAGAAATAAATCAAAAAAGAGTTTCTGCAAATGGAAACACAGTGGTTTCTACTCAATAGATGAGCATGGAGCTTGAAATTCTCAATCCAACAGATTGAGGTATGATCATGTCAATCCATCCCAATTCCCATTCTTGCCTTCCCTTCTTTTATGTCCATTGCTCTGCTGTTGTGCCTCAAACATGACTTGGACTGTCTAGGAAATATTTCCTTCTAAGCTGAGGTTTCCCTTCTCAAGGTTGTTCGTTGGCCTTTCAGCTGAAATAGCCCCTGAGGGGGTGGTGTCGGTTGTGTTTTCAGTTTCAGAACTCTGTATCTTCTGGTTTTTTTCAATTAAGACTGCCAGTGACTTTTAGACAACAGAGACTTGACACCTGAACAGGGATGATCCAAGATTATACTAAGAAGGCAGAGGATCCATACTCATTTTTACTTTTGGGTAGAAGTTTTCAGAAACTACTAGGTCATGGGAGGCCCTGTGTATTTAAATGCTTCCTGTAGCACTTCTGGAAAAAACCAAAAGCATGTCAATGTGCTCTATGCAGAGGAAGAGTGGTTTACAGATGATATGGGACATGTTAGTGTTATTATGAGGGATGAATAGCGTTGACTTCTCTCCGGAAGTTCTCAAGTATTGTAATTCAACTTTCATGCCGTTCCCCAGAGATGTGTCCAGATTCAGAAGTGCTGGCTGACTTTGCTGGGGCTGAATTGCTGGAGAAATGTACTTTCTAGCTTTCAGTTCCTTCTTGGCTGCTTGCAAAATTCAAACGTTCACTATTGTTGGCTTTAACTCTTCAGAAGTTTGACTGCACCTTAAAAGTCTCTGACCCATAAAGCATCACCTCTGCCTCAGTCTGACACACTAGTAGCCTTGTTAAGGCACTTAGCTTTTTATATTCTGTGGTTAGCCAGAATGGTCCAGTGTATCTGTGTTAACGAATAGGAGGAGATCTTTTTATGAGCTTATGATTGAACCTGTGAAATAAAAATCCACTTCCAAAGCCCAGTGGTATTTTGCAATGAATACACTGTATAACCAAGAAGACTGGCCCCTTTGAACAGCATTTCTTGTGTAGAAGAACAGCCCTATACAGATGTGAGTAGTCAGAGGGATGTAGGGGCTGAATGGGTTTATTCACTGGTGGTTAGAGTTGGAAAATGCTTCTGGTTTCCTCTAAGCCATTTGCTGTTCCTCCAGTATTTTCTATTATAGTGCCCTTGCCAGAGAGTTGTCAGCCCTGGTTTTGATGATCTCCAGTGATCAAGTTTTAATTTTTATGTCATTTGTATGTCTTGCTCATTGTTGGGTTTTCTTCTAGGGCATTTCCTTGATGTCTAAAAATTTTCCTTGTAATTTTAGTTTATTTTTTTCCTAGATTATTTAATCTGAGGCCTGATTCAACAGGAGAGATGTTTGGTTCTTGGGCATTCTTGATTATTAAATGTCACTAAACCCTAATTAAAAGTAACAGATATAATTATAGGATCGTCCCAAGTTTCAGCTGGGATAGATTCATTTTCTTCTTAGTAGCTGGTATAGTGCTGTATTTTAGGTTTAGGATGAGAATAATATTGATAACACACTGATGTTTTGGTTGTTACTGGGCAATGTGTGCACTAAGGACTTGTCAGCCTCTCATCCTGCCCTGCCAGCGAGGAGGCTGGGGGTCAGGAGAAGCTAGGAGGGGACATGGCCAGGCAGCTGATGGAGTCTGTCAAGGGATATTCTGTACCATCTGACATCATGCTCGGTATCTAACTGGGGGAAAGCTGGCTGGGGGCTGGACCGCAGCTTGGCAACTAGCAGGGCATTGATGAGCAGCTGTGCTGTGCACCACTCATTTTGTTATTATTATGTATGACAATAAGGATAAAGTATTGATGTTGTTGTTGTTGTTCTCTTCCTTTTCTGTCCTATTAAACTGCCAACCCATGAGATTCACTTTTTTCTTCTCCCCACTCCCAATTCTTTCCCCCATCCCACTGCGGTGGGGAATGAGCAAAGGGCTGTGGTTGTTTTAGCTGCCTGCTGGGTTAAACCACAAGAAGGATAGGAACAGATTCTCCAACTCCAGTGTGTATTTTAGTATTCAAGGCTATCTGACAGTAACTTTGGAAGAGTTTCTTAGCCCTTTACTGTTGGGAGACTGGTCAAAAGCCATTGATTTTCATTAGGGTTATTTACACTGAGGGCTCTGGGCTAAGAAATCAGGAATAGGATTTTCAGGGATCTTACACAGCCATGCTCTTCTGTTGTTCCTTTGCACTTATTTCTTTCAAAGTACATATATTTTGTCAACTGATGAACTGGGCAAGAGGGCTTCTAGGAAGTCAGGGATTTTTGGCATGAGAAATGTCTCCAAAATGCCAGTTGGGTTAGGGGCAGACCTGGCCCTATGTTAGTGTGACAATACTGGAGAGAAGAGCTAAACAATTCCTATTAACCTTGTTGAGAATTCTTCACATTCATCACTGTGCATGAAATGGCCTTGTTAATACAGGGCAAGATCTCTCCTTTCATTGTTTTGTCCTCTGGACATTCGCTTCCTGTACTGCAGGAGACTCTGTGACTCAAAGGGTTTGTGTGCTTGTGCAGCGGACGAGGTAAGCAGTCTGGAATATTGGGAGGACAAGAGCCCTTACTAGATGGCAAGGAGCTAGTGTCACCAACAAAAACAAGAGAGGGAAACTTTGCTCTTGCATGGAATGTCCCGCTTGATAGCCATGACCTCACTGTGTCAGCACCAGAGTCTAGACAAGTATGTCTGCAAGGCATTTCTAACGGGATGGCAGTGTGATGGGCAGCTGGAGAATGCCACAGATGCAGTAACACAGGGATTGTTTTGGGATAGCAAACAAAGATCTTGAAGGTGGTACTTAAACTTTGGATTTGAAAACTGATCAGAGATTTTTGTTGGTTTGGTTTGTACTTTGTATCACTCCTGGTTTTGTCCAGGCTACCAAAATATCCTGAAATTTCAGTTGTTCTGTCATTACTTTCATTTTTTCAAAGTCAGACCTTAATATCCTTGTTTGAGATGATACCTGAGTGTACTATCACCTTTCAGTTCAGTTACAGGTGGGGTGGTAAGAAGGCAGTAGAAGAAGGAGCATGGAGGAAAGGATGAGAGCTGTGCCAACCCACACTGCTGCTGAAACCTGGAGTGGGTTTCCCTCAGTGTTCCATTGAATTCAACAGATCTGAAAACCTCAGAGGAACTGCGGGTGCTTGAGAGCTGGAGAGGTTTAGCTGAGAGATTCCTGGGCTATAAATCCCATTTAGGATGAGAGTATTGCAGAGAGGTTATGTCAAGAATGGTGTTTGGTGCTAGAATTTACCCTTGTATTCCCAGTAATGGAAAATCTGGCAAGTTTTGAAATGAGTTCCTACAACAGCGTGTCCTTCCCACGTTACCTACACAAACTGCACCTGTAGTTCTAGGAATATTCCACTTTGGTCTTTTCTTACTGTCCTGATTTGTATGAATCAGTTTAAATTCTGTATATAACATGTACCAATGCTATATGATAAAAGGTTAACTGCATTGTGACTACAGCTGGAAAGGAAATTGATACTAATCTCCTGAAGCAAGGGCAAAATGCTGGGCCTAAAAGTCATCCAGAGCTGTGACCTTTGTTAAGGTGTGGGACAAAAGCTAGCAGTATCTCATATGGATTTCAGAAAGAGTTCTGATTCTAAAGTGTCTTTCAAAATATTGGTCATACTCAAACATTCATCTCTGAATTCTCTAGAATACCCTTACTAAACTGTATTTGAGGGTTAGCTCTTGCCTAAAGAAGAACCCAACATCACATTCTTAACACACAGGAATTTTAATCTGCCATGGAGCTCCACCCAGATGGGCTGTAGAGTTCCAAACCTGAAAACATTTCTTTTGCCCTGTACAAAGGCACATCATTTCTGATAATGTGCTGGAGGAGTGGGGAAGGGATGAGACCACATACCTGAAGTAAATTCAGTAAGTCCTGCTTGCCGTCTGTCAGTTTTTAAATCTGCCTTGGTTGGGCCAGTCATCAATAAGACATTTGTATTCTGCAAGTAATAACTGATTTCTGACATGTATCTTGCAACAATGTTGGAGTTCAGAACATGAACAGACCTGATCTGGCCACCCCAGAGGAGATTAGTTCTGGTATAAGGAAAAAAGCTGATTTAAATTTACGGCATTTCAGAGCTGAGAGGAACTGGTTTTCCATAGAATATGATTAATCACCACGTACTTGTTTTTAACAGGCATGATGATCTAACATAATGAAATCATAAAGCCTTTAAAATGATGTTTATAAAAGCCATGGACTCAGTCCCGATGAACTTCACCCAATGCAAATGCAGTGTGCAAACGTACTTCACAAGCAGATGTTGAGCTGGCTTGGTGTATAATCATTTGTAAAAGGCTCGGTGTAAAATTTACATAGATATTTTTAGATTCCAGTACTAAGACAATGATGACAAAAGAACATCTGTCTGTATACTGAATGCTTTTTATGCCCTGTGGAGATAGCAGCATGGCATATAGTCAATGTCTCTAAAGGGTTTCTCTGTACTAGTTTAGCAATGCAGAGGAGTAGCCAGTCAGAAGAGCAATCTGACATGTCTCAAGGTGAAAATGATAATGTAATCTAAAAGGAAATTTTGCATTTTCTATGTTGTAGCTATTTTGGTGTAATGAGAACATTTACCCATAGTGCAAACACCATGTTCTAGGTAATTAATTTCTCCCTTTGTGAGTGTGGTTGAGAAAAAAACCCATAGGAACAGAACAGTTTCAGGCATGTTTTTAATGATGGTTACTTCAATCTTACTTAAATTTAAGCATTTAATCTTAGGATGAACTATCAGAGTGTATCATAATTTAGCAGTAACCAGGAATACTTGAAAAGAATTGGGGAGTGAATGTTTTCCTGTATCATGCAAAATAATACATTAATTTGGAACCTTTGGTGAACTATGAGAGCACAGATTTGATTGAGTCACTTTATGTTCTCTAGAAAGGCTTTCTGTAAAGATTGTAAACGGACAGCAACTTTCTTTAATGGCTTCCTGTTGGCAGCTCACTTCCTTGTTGATTGAATTTAAGGATGGGCAGAGGAACCCTTGTTTGAAGTCCCAGGCTTAGATGGTGTTATGCCTGCTATGTGTGCTAGTGCCAAGGCCAGCAGTTTCAGTAACATGCTGAATAAGTGTCTCTGGTTGGCAAGCACAGCCAGAATTTATCGGGTACTGGATCTGTTGATGTCTGTGAAGCAGCATTCCGGCTGGAGCTATTTTAGCTTATAATTTAGAACATACCTGTCTTTTGTTACTGAGTATGTTGTAAAGAGAATAAATAATGTTAACAAGTAGCGGAACTTGCAGAGTAACAGACTTGTCATCTCACATCAGGATACAGTCATGTCATGTGAAAATATTGTCCCAGGGAGACTGTGATGTGTTGGCACACCAAAATCCAGCACCTCTTAAAATGCTGCTGGGCTGGCCTCAAGTCAGTTAAATCCATCAAAGTACAAGGACTTTGTCAGCGCTGTAAGAAATCTCCAAGTGAGTTTTAAAGATGAGGTTATATATTAATCTTGTTATAGTGCCTCAGAAACCCACTCAGGCACCAGAAAGTTATTTAGCATAAAGATGCTATATAGAATCACAGAATGCATTAAGTTGGAAGGGATAAGGCCAACAGAAAAAGGTGGTGCCTACCTCAGGGAGATGTAAATGTAGATGTAAACCAAAGGGCAACAGCTGGATACAAGCATAGAAGTCTGGGCTGATGGGGATACTAAAGCACCAAGCATTTACCTATTTTTGAAGTTTTTGGCAAGGCATCACAGCAAAGGAAGTTTTAAGGTGGGATTTGAAGAGCAACAGTAAGAGTTTTGGAGAATGTTTACAGACGTGCAGACACTGTCTGTCGTAGAAAACACAAAGGTTGTTTGAAAAATTAATGCCAGGAGGTAAAGGCTGCAATAGGAGCTCTGATGCTAAGTGAAAGGTGATCAGTAACATGGGGATAGTGGCCTTGGAAGTGAGTACAGGAGCTTCGATCTGGAAAGCCTGAAGAGGAGGCAGTGAAACTCAAAATGAGGGTTGGCCTGGTTAAAGCAGTACACTTGGTATACAATCTTGAGCAGGGAGGCTGGACCAGATGATGTCCAGAGGTCCTGTCCAGCTGATGTTACATCATTCTACCATAGGTAAGACCAGGATCTTAGTCTTACTGAAACCCAAGAGGTGTGAAAGTATTATGACAGTTTTTTCCAAGAAAAGAACTAGGACAATCAGATGATGGTGCTGATGAACTCTACAGAAGCAGCCAGTTAATTCTATGGGAACTACAGGGAGAAGAAAAATAAGACAACAGCTCTCTTTATTTCCTTCCCATGGGATTGGACAAATCTGTAGAATTTCTGACTCTTTCCTTCTGGACCGTTTGGCAATGTCAGCTAATGATTATTGGTTTTGAGTGTTTATTTTTAAATCCATTAATAAATGTCAGCTAGTTGTTAATATTCCTTTTTTCACTTCGATTTCCGGACTGATTTGAAGATAGGAAGCTCACACCATTGCTGCTGTAAGGTGCTGTGTAGGAAAGGGAGACTGAAAAGGGAAAATCTGAAAGACAGAGAACAACAGCCTCTGAGCTGACCACCGAGAGAGAGAACAGGCTCAGGAATTTTGAAACCTGTGTGCTTATCGGGAATATAAAGCAGAAATTATTAGCGAGATCTTTTTAGCTGGACCCAGACTCTGTTCTTCAAAGCATCATGTCAACATGCTGAAGAGCTGAACAAGTCAGACCCAGGCACTGCCAGATCCATTGGCTGATAACACTGACGCCAGCAGAAAAGGGTCAAATACATGTTGTTTGACCTTTATCCCAGTGGGGATTAAATTGATTCTAATTAATAGACTTGGGAATAGATGGGTACCTTGGCAGAGTTTGTACCTAATTTAAATTGTTCATCCTATTAGCTTAGCCATAAACTATGCATGATTGCAAAAGGATTTTGCGGACAGCCACCCTTACGTTGCCACCTTCTTAATTATGATTTATTGAATCCAGTGCTACAGAGCTGACTTGTTTTGATTAACAGGGACTTCTGTTGTCTAACACTGCCTGGGCAAATGTGTCAGTGCTCCATTTAGAGCAATAAAACAGTGTTTGAAAACACAAATGCAGCTCTGCTGAAATCAGTTATGCTTTACGTATGTGACTATGAGATAAATCTGGCTCTTGGTATGAAATCAGTGGCAGTAGTACCTCTGAGTACACTTTTATGACTTAAAATTATGTATATTTTAAGGTGATATAAAAATAATGTAAGGAAAGATTCTGGGCTGCAATTATGACATATTTTTAGTGGCAGGTTAGAAAGAGTCTATGTAAAGGTGGGGTGGCCGTTGATATGACCTGGATAATATATTTCATCCCTTATCTAAATGAAAAAATAAAGGCATTGAAAATAGGTGCAAATGGAGTTTAGGCTGGACTCCTCATTCAGTCAGTGTTCCTGCTCTTGGTCAGCACAGATACAGCTCGCACAGATCATACCGATACAAAATGTTCATCTCTCCCAGTAAGTCCTGGAGTGAAACTCCAACTAAGTTTCTGAGTGCTGACTTGTATCAGAAAGCAAAAACTCCAGGCACTGAACAAAATCTTGTTTCTGTGTTTCTTAGAAGCTTTGCTGTGCAGCAGACATCTCCTATGTCAACAAATGAGGAGTGACCACTCAAAAAAAAGCATGATATCTTAATTAAAATTGTTTTTTCATTCTGTTTGCCCTCTGAATCACTGGGTACACCCAAATTATATTTTCAAGATTTTCTTCGTATCAGAGGAATGGACAAACTTGCACCACCTGAACCGAAAGCAGAAATGGTTAGATAATCTTTTAACTCTAGGTGTTGGGCCTTAAAAAACCCACTCAAATATACTAGACTGAAACTAAATCAGTGGGAGTGGAAGATGTAAAGACTGTGCTCCCTTCTGCGCCCTTAAAAAGACTGGATCAACAATAACAGTGGGCAATCAGATGTTTCCTACATAACGATCAAATCAGTGTTTGTCTTAGATCTGTCATTTTAATCTCCTTGCCAGTAGTAAACAGAGACATCTTGTCTCTCTGATCAGTACATCGCTGGGCAAGACTTGGCTGTAGTTGTTGTGGGAGGGAATGGGAAACCCTGACATCTGCTTCCAGCAGCTTGGTTTTATGTTGACTACAAACTCAAATTCCCAGTGCCCTACCTCCTAAAAAAACCTTACCAGTGAGGACAAAACTCAGCTTACTGCCTTAAAGAGAAGAGGTCATGATTCCAAGTAGAATATTAAAGACATCCAGCTGGTACAAATACTTCTTTCCCAAAGTGGTAATAGAGCAGGGCTGGCTCCAACCACAGTGAGCTGTCAGAAATGATGTAAGAACATTTCCAAGCCTCTTGGGAAACACGGGAGTCCTGTCTCACTGAACTGAGTTATTTGATTTTGGGTTTTGAGATATGCTGATTGTGCAATGTAGTAGAGTGTTCTTTGTGTTGCTTGTTATTTGATTTTAATCCAGGCCCCTTAGAGAATATTGTCTATGTTGTGTTAGTATTTGAATGTGTGCTTTATGGAAACAAGAGGTTTGCCTCTCTAGAAGCAAAAGGATTACCCATCAGAGGGGTTGTTCAAGGTTTCGTTTCCCTTGATGATGATGTGCAACTTTTACAGATGGCTCTATGACACCTTCTGTGCTGGAAGGACGTGCGTGCATGCACACGTGTGGGTATGTGTGTGGGTAAGTGTGTGTGTAGTGATCCAGCACTCTGCATCTCCTTTGCAGCCCAGAGTTCATCAGTGGGTCAGCCAGCTCCTCATGACATCATTACACTTGTTTACTGCTCACACTGAGGAAGTGTTATGCTGATGGGTTTGACCACTGGCATTATCTTATTTTAATCCAGCATTTTTACAGAATCAGAAACGTAGAAGAGCGTCTTGCCTCTATAAAGTGATTTTAGTTTCTCTTCCTCACTGAGTTAAAAGGGAAAACAGAAGATGGAAAATTCTTAACCATTGAAATTGCATTGCAGGAGCAGCATCCCATGTCGCTGTTGAAATTGTTAGTGCAGCTAAATAATCAGAATGCTGGTTATGGACTGAGAAACAAAATCCATCTCGAAGGGAGTTAGTAAAATTGGGATGAACTAGCCTGCAATACACGAAGACTGTTCTACAGTGAATGTGAGTCAAGCAAAACCCAGCCCCGTTCCTAGGGCTAAATTTCACACACTTCACAGAAGTAGTGTACAGATGCCCAGTGCTCATCAGTCTGCTGAGAGGTAGAAAAGCCTTATGGCAAGCTGTGCTTGCTTTTGACTTTGAAAACATGAAGGAATTACTGTGCCTCAATACTACATGATTTTATGTTCACCCTGCAGTGAATTAGTTTCACACTGCAGCGGCCAAAAATCATGCATGTGACATAAGCAGCCACATCCACAGGATGGTAATGTCCAGGGAGCTGTCACTTGCTCAGATGCCAGAGCTGGATTTGTGCTTGCCTGAGCAGCCCCTTGCATCTGAACAAGTATCATTGTAGCAGAATCTGATCAGAATTGCTTTGATAGTTTCTAGAGAAAAGTAATGATCATAACTTTTGTTTCTACATTTAGATCTAATCTTACTTAACTAGAGCTGTGCTGCTTTTCATATTTTTTATAAGCAAGGTAGCTACTTCATCTTGACTGTGTGTTGAACACATGGGGTACCATCAGTGAAGGACCCTTTGAGGATGTATGCTGTGGGAGCTTACAATCCTCTGACTCCCATCCTCCCTTGACTTAAGAGGCTGAGAGAGTTAAACATGTCTGGAAAACTGTCATTTTTACAGCAGATGAATAGATTTGAGAAATTCTGCTCTGTTGCATAGCAACAGCCTCCATTAGAAACCCCCAACACCACCACATTTCTTTGAAATGTACATAAAAAGATAGGAAACCGGTTAAGCATTTAAATATTGAAGCTTTCTTCTAAGTAGTATCCTTTGTTTCTTTGACTAAAATACAAATAAGAAAAGCTCCTTTTGACAGCTTTTAGATGGTTTTTAAATGGTAGCAATGCTCTCTTTCTGTAGGCAAAGAAAGGAGGCTGGTAGGGGAGCTTGTCTGGAGCTGTTGTTGGCACTCAGTTTATATATGAATTTAATGTCAGGTATTTTAACTCCCAAGACTTCTCCAGTAGCCTCATGGGAGAAACTATTTGGTTCAGTCAAGAGCTGCATTGTACTATGCACATGGATGATCTGGAGCATATCTTAGGGATCCCTGCATGCTCTCAGAGGCGATGCAGTGGGCAGCTTGCTCGGCTACAAGTTAAAACTGCTCAGCATTTCAAGATGAGGCATTCTGCTGCAGAAACCATCTCATAAATATAAACGTGAGCTGTAAAATATAACCCAGTTCTGTTGCCACCTGGTTTGTAGCTCTTGAATTCTTCTTTTCCATAAATTTATGCTAGGTTAGATTTTTCCAATTTGTTAGTTAGGAAGCAGCAGGCTTTTTGGGTAACCGTGGGTTGAACCTGGCAATTTTAGGAGTTACTTTCACCCTGGCAAGTGGTGGAAATAATACTGTGTTGGATCCATGTTTTTAATTTCACATGTCCCTTCTAACACTACCCTGCAATCTAAAGTTTTGATTGTTCTTAGCTTTACAAAATCAAACAGTTTTATCGTTCAGTGTCAACATAACTTTCAGTTGCAGTAAATGTTTAACTATATTCCATGAACATTTAACCTGCCTCAAGCGAAGAACTCTTTACCCTGAGAGATACATGCCAGTGAGTAAAAATAATAATGCAGCACTTTGGAAGGAAGATGTGCAAACAGCAGACCTTCAACTGTGCTGAAAGGCCCAGTTGGACCGTGCTGTTTTGGTCAAGAAGACCCAGCAATTTCTTTGTTTTTTCTGTGAAATGTTATTTACTGACTTTCTATCCCTTCATCCTGCCTGCTGTGCTTGCAGTACAAAAGGGCTTTCTGCACCTGCATATTTACCCTCCCCACAATTTCCTGAGCTCTCTGTGGACATTTTTATATGAATCTGGATTACAGGGGTGGCATGCCAAGCAAACGGAGGCGGCAGCACACTACTTATTTTTCTAGGATGGAGTATTACATTTCTCTTGGTAGGCTTCCTCAAAGCCTTACCTCAGAGTAAGACTTTAAAAAAAAACCCTTTACCCCTCTCCCCACCCTCCAGACATACCACTTCTTTTGGCCTTGCAGCCAGGGAATTTTATTGCTGCCTATTTCTTTGTGGGCTTCAGTTCCCGGGAGCGGAGGCTGGGTGGAACACATGGTGTGCCAGACCCTCGCCACTAAAACCTGCGGGTTTTCCCTCACAACTGCTTCCACAGAGCCAGGCTGGGTGAGAGCCTGTGGCCACTTGGTGCTTCGGCTGTACCCGTGCACTCCGGTTGACCCTGTCCCGGCGTTAATAGGATTGTAAAGCCTGACTCCTGTATGACCTCTCCTTGCAAACAGCCCTAACCCTTCCCCTTCCTCTGCTGTGCCACACAACAGAGCCTAAGTGTTGCTCCTGAGGCAGTCTGGAGGCCACAGTCTGCAGGCCGCAGTCTGCAGGCCGCAGTTTGTGTTCCAGACGAAAGCAATTGGAAAAACCACTGGAAAAAAGTCAGCGTGGGGCCACCTGTCCTTAAATAGTCCTGACTTGGAGAACAGTAGGCATTTGTTCTCTTCTTTAGAGGGAGCTGCTCTTAAATGCCTGTATGCAGGCAGAAAATGACATGTTTTCTTTCCGAGGAAGGCCTCTATTGAATGGGAGGCAGGTTTTTGCATACTTCTCCATGGTTTTTAGGTGCTGTTTTGGTTCCTTCAGAGGAGAAAAATGGGTGACTGGGGTACAATTGGGATTGACTGTGCTTTAGGTGAATAATGTTAATCCCATTGAGTGCTAAATTGACATATAAAGTAATGAAAGTTCTGACACTGGACTAAAGGAATTGGAATTCACTCTTCTAGTCTCCTTCTGAGGTCTCTTTCGACCTAACTTTTAATCTCATTACTGGATATTACTCCTGGCCTTAACTTAGACCAGTTGATAATAGTCTGTGTTTCACTGTTTACCACGGTGGCAAATTTCAATTAAATTATTACAGTCTAGTGTCTTTACGTCTCAATACTTATCTAGAAAAGCCTGTGTGTAAATAGGTGACTTGTCCTACTCCCCTTGCCTGCAATCCTTCTCATACTCCCCTTGCCTGCAATCCTCCTCTTACCGGCCCTGGCAGCTTTGATACTCACTCATGGGAACTGAGAGAATTTTGCCACTGGCCTGCTTTGTTTGCTTACTTTGAGACAAGTGTCACTAAGGGGCTGGGTTAAGTATTTTGACCTACTTCAGGCATCAAAAGGTTCTTTTTTGCTTTCTGAAGCCAAGATTGCCTTTTCACACTGCAGGGCCACACCTTTCCCTCTTCCAGTAATCAGTCTTCAGCATGCCTCTCCCATGAAGAGCTCCTGAAAGAACTTGTCTGACTTGGCCCGGGGGAAAATGAGAGGGGAAGGGGTGGAGGAGAAACCCTTGTGCCACTGACAAGCAAGCTTCATGAGTGCTTTGGAGGCTGTAGGATTTAGCCTCCTGTTCTTATGGTACGCAAAACTCTGCCAGGATTTTCTTTGGAGGACCAACTGTGAGTTAGTACTGCTGGGCTTTGTGAATACATGGGGATAAGACTGTCATACTTCAGTGGATTATCTACACTTTATACTTCCTAAAAATATGCAGGAACTTTCAGGATTGGATGCAGAAAGGCTTTCTGTGTTTGAACAAAGGTAGCAGCAGGCTGTGCAAGTGCAGATAGCAACTCAAACAGAGCAACTTTTGTTTCACTGGGCTAGGAAAGAGGTTGAAAGGGGGAATGAAATGTGTTGACCTACCAACCACTTCCTATCTCTGTTGATCTGTGGCAAGGAGCTGTGGTTGATTTGTGGAGGCAGCAATAATGAGATCAGGCAGGAAGGGCACGTTGGTGTCTCTCTGCAACACTAATCTTTCAGTGTCTTCAAGCTGATACGGAGAATTGCTTTGTGAATCGTAAAATGTAAAAAAATTTGGAATGGAAGTTAAATCTGCTAATTGCTGTGCACGTTGTGGTGTTGGAACAGGCTAAGGAGTGAACAGCTCTGTACTGACCTGCAGCCCTGGCAATCCAAGGGCAGTGTCAAGAAGTGGCACACGTTCAGCCTCAGAAATGCTTTTGTTGTGGGACACCTTTCCAGTACTGGCCTAGGTCACTGGAGGCATAAAGCCCAGCACAGCAGGTTTGCTGAAGATACAGTGCCAAATTAATTGACGATGCAGAAGGGCAAAATTCCTTTGCTGCTGTTGTAGCAATAAAATCGGACCAAACAAGTTAAATAGCCTTGTAAATGATGTAAAATTAGCTCTGACCTCATCTCCTTCACCAGCAGTATACCTGAGACTCTGGAAGCATAGATCATGTCTGTGTATTGTGGTTGGCAGCAGCTTCAATCTAGACTAGTTTATATAAATTAGTGGCTTTATCTAATTGGTGGTGGTCAAAAGTGTAACTCTTGTGCTACAGTGAAAATTGGGATTTAAACCTGCAGCCAGGCTTGGGGCTTTCAGCAAGCAGCCAGCACAGGCCTCTCTGGAGTCCTGCCTTAGGAACAGCAGGTAAAACCTTCCTTTGACTCTCCTCTGACCCCAGAGCATGTCTCATTAGCAGATGAAGTCCGGAGTTAAACTGGGAATCCTCAGGGAGTGGAGGAGCAGTGTCTCCTGAGCTTGCCACTCCAGCCCAGATGATTTTCCTGAGGCCATCTGACCTAGAGATAAGGTTTGGTTTGCAAAATCTGCTCATGAATAAAACCTGGGGAAATCTGTACTACGCTGTGATGCCACAGCCCTTGCCTACTTTAAAGTTAATTAAGAGGAGAGCGTGTTAAGTTTCTCTGTCATCATAAATCTGTTCTTTCCTGTGTCTGGAGGTAGGAAGACCCCAGCTCTCATCGGCTCTCACTAGCAGCCTGGAGCAGGAGCGTAGCTTTAACCTTCCACCTGCCTCCCGGACTGGGACCACTGGGGTCACCCAGAGGTAACCACAGGGCAGGAAGCCTCCGGCAGCGCCTGCCACAGCGGGGATTAACCGCCTCACTGGGCTGTTGCCCTCCACAATTTTCTGGTCAGTAACTTTTGGAAAGGAGAGCGTGTCTGGTGCTGCAGGGAGGGGCAGGCAGGAGAGGATGCAGAGAGATGAAGGGGCAGACGAAAGACAGTCTGGATTCTTTCCAGGACAGAAAACTGTCTGTCCAAGAACTTCTCCAAAACACAAATTAAATGTTCCTCTATCCACCATTAAATCACCGTGAACTGGTGGCTGTGCAACATCCTGACAGGCTGTGTAATGAGGAGTGCTGTGTCTCTTTTCTCCTTTATTCCTCTGCATTTTCCTCTGTCCCAGACAGGAACTCCTGTGTCTGTAAGAGTCATTCTCTCCAGGACTTAGCCTCCAGTTGGGACGTGCTTATTGCCAATTTAGAATTACACTTCAAAAGGGGACACAGAGCAGACAAGGGGACCCATGTCTATGTTTTGAAAATTGTGCTTTCAAATACAACAGAGCATTTCCTGTGCTGCAGATCAAGGCTCTTTATGAGCCCTCAAATCCCAGCTAGGGCAGGATACAGTTAAGTGATGCCTTTCTTGGTGTTGCCTGAGCAAAGAACAACATGCAAGTTCCTTACACGTCTGCTCACATATAAAGGGAAGTGACAGCTTCGCAGCTTTAAGGTAACTGGAGCTTGTGGGGCATCAGCAAAACACAGGCCCAAGCCCACAATCCATCATCAGCTCAAGAGTGAGCGACAGTTTTTGGTCGGGAGCATTGAGAACATGCATGATCACCCCGACTCTTCAGCTCTCTAGGTGAGTGGGTTAGTGAGAATGTTCTAACATGACCATAGAATTGCCAAACAGCACGTGGTCACATTGCAGATGCTGCAGGAGTTCAGGAGAGCAGAGAACTGACATAGCAGAAGGACCTAGAGGGACATTGGTGAAACTGCTGTGAGCAAGAAGAGACAAGTTTTGCCTACACAGAAGCACTAAGCCAAAGCCCTCTGTAAAGACAGAGTTCGGGAGCAACAGAAGGCTCAGCTATGGGGCTAATGCAGCAACTAAAAGTCTTGTCTCTCTGGAAGATCTGATATCCTGGGAGGCCAGAGGGAAGCCCGTGCTAATTTATACTTGGCCAGATGTAACACAGAAATTGAAAGTCTCATATGATCCTGTAAGAGCAGTCAAGCTTGAATTTGAACCAAAAGCATGTTGTATTGAGGTTTGAGTTTTATCCCTCTGTAAAAAGTAGCAGAAATGACAGCAGGAAACCTCACTTCCCACTGTGTCATTAGGAACTTTCACCTCTCATGAAAGAATGGTCTTTTATTTACTGCTTTTCTCTTGTGCAGGCTGCAGCCTTCACCTGAGTGTGAACAGTATCAAGCACACAAAAGCTTCCTATGGAAAAAAAACTGGTGCTGAAGTTAATGCTGTCAGCAGGAAAACCAGCAAATTCTGCCTTTCCCAGATGGCCCCAATTTTATTGGGGTCACCTTGCAAGACTTGCCTGTAGGATATTAAGAGTCCCAAAGTAACTGTTGGGGCATAAAAAATGTTATATCCAAGAGTTGCATCACAGACAGATGTTCCTTTGACAGGTTATCCTTTGCTTAACTATTCTTCCACATCTCTTTCCTGACATTCAGTGCATCAGTGGCAGCTCTTGAGAATAAGAAGCTGTGTGGATGTTTCAAACAGATGAAAGTGAAGAGTGAGTGATCTACTTTTTCTTTTGCAATGGCAGTGTGAAACTCTAGAGTTCTAGGTATGGGAGGTCAGGTTCTTGCCTTACTCCCCTTGTCTGACACCATATTTTTCTTTCTCTCCTCTTCCTTTCCCACCTTATATCACTCTTTAACTTGTCAGTTAATTTTTAGTGTCTGTATTTGACTGAGACAATTCTGCAGCAGGGCTGAAGTGCACAGTGATGCAAACTCTGTGGGCATCAAACTTGATGCTTATGGTGGACGTGTAGTGTTTATTTTCCCCTTTCCACAGAGCTGTACCTTGTGAAAGAGACAGTAAGCATGTGTGCTTATAACTGAACACTATTTTGTAAGTATTTCCTGAAAGTTTGTGAAATTTATCACTTGTTCTTGACCAGGCTGCAGAGTAGGCATAAGAAACATTGCCCAGTCTAGCTCTTGAGTTGAGAAGTGAGTAAATAGCCGTCAGTTTTACAAGCTTTGTGTAGATGCCAAAGCCTGATGGCCAAGGGTGATATGCTGAGACTTTCGGAGACAGGCCAATACACAAACCATGGGCTTTGCCATACACTATCTTACAGTTTTTAAGCCTGGTCACAGCTTTTTCCTTGAAAATTGTTTCCCCTGAGGTAAGATTTCCCATGAAATGTCTCTGGCATATTTAACCGTGCTCTGAAGTTCCTGGTTAACCAACTCATTAGTCCTTTGGTCATTTTGAGAATGTCAGCCTATCAGCCTGTGTATTTTGTCTTCACAGATGTGCCAATGATTTATAAATGGGAGCAGTTGTAAATGTAGCTCATTTAGGTCCTTCTGCAATGTGGCCTTGCTTAGTCGCACTGGAAGAGCTCTTTGACCCTGCCAGAGATTAGTTTTAGTAGCAGTTAAGAGATAAGCTTAACTAGTCCTTAAAAATAAGCATGTTAAAGCTCTCTGCAAGAGATTTGTTGTGCGGAGGGAATAGTACAGGTCCTAAATTTTTGTGGTTGTCTTGCTGTTACCAAGTTAATTGATATAAAGTGATATAATTTAGGCTTCTTTTTTTCCCCTCTCTAAAGATTATTAAATCTTTTAAGTGCTCTTCTTTATTACTATTGAAAAATGCATATACCAGTCAGATCCCTGCTCAGTGCACAGTGGTACAGGAAGCACCAGTAACCCTGGATCACAGGTGATAGGGCCATTGCTTGGGCATAACACCATGCTGAGAGCAGCAAAACTATTTCTATCTTCAGAGCCCTTTTTCCTAGTCCCTGGTAGGAGTACACCTGCCAGGTGAATGCCACGTGAATGCCCTCATTTATTTTTTAGTACTAAATAATCATTTTGCATTATCAATGTAGAAGCTTTTACTTCTTTCTCTCTTGGATCTTGCTGTTTGACTCTCAGAGCAGCTGGCTGGTTTCAGTATCTGTCTTCATTATCCATCCAGTCCATGCTATATGATTTGCAAGTTTTCTTTCCACAGATCTTCAGAATTGTTCTCTGTACAAGAAGTATTTTAACATTTTTTACTGTGTTAAATGGGAGTGGCAAGTGAAATCTTACATTAGTTGAAAAAAAACATTGTGCTTTTAATTTCTCCCTTTAAATGGCTGTATTAGGATAATCCTCCTTTGAAACACACCTAGGACACCAGCCTGCAATCAGCATTGCAAGGAGTTTCATATGATATGCTGAAAAAATAGGTTTTACTGCAGAGCAGATACTATCTCCAAATGTACAAGAAGTAGCTAGCATATTAGATTATACAGGAAGGTCTGTGATTTCAGAGTAAGTTTATCGTTCTCTCCATGTATGCATAGCAAAAGTGGGGATAGGTTTGATACTTCATGAGATAGAAAATTTGCCAAATGTTTCATATAGACTTGATGATCTTTAAAGGTCTCTTCCAACTTTGTGATTCTGTGATCTATTTGTCACATTAGGATGAAGATCTGATTTTTTGCCTTAGCTATTGTGTTGCTTGTAACAGAGTATCAGCAGTGGGATACAGCTACCACCATGATACTCAAGTCCCACCCCCACGTAATATAAAGTTACTACTCTTAAATGAAACAAGGGCTGGCAGCTAAAAACACATCAAAGATATTAATCAAATTGCTGAAGTTAGCAGCACGTTTTAATTCCTTTAGATTTGAAGCCGAAGTGTTTGACTCCAACAAAAGTTTCTTCCTGCAGATCATCCTGTGGGGCCGAACTGAGAAATGCCTGAAGGAGACCACAGAGGAGATCAGGCTGATGGGGACAGAGTGCCATTATTTCATCTGTGATGTAGGAAATCGAGAGGAGGTCTATCGGCAAGCCAAAGCCGTGCGGGAAAAGGTCGGTGTCTGTGGAAACACTGTGGGTAGAACTTCCTAATGACTCATTTGATCAGGAAGAAAATATATTGAGAAATTGGGGAAGAAAGAAGGGTGATTAAGTTGTACAAAGTTTAGCTATCTGCTTTTTGTAAAGCAAGATTGCAAGCAAGAATGCCAAAAGCTGTAGTAATAATAATAACAAGGTGTTCAGGCAATAGTATATATTCAGGTATAATGGTGACTGCTGATTCATGAGGAGAGATGTTAGTTGTAACAAGTCCTTTTCTTCTTTTGCAGGTGGGTGACATCACTATCCTGGTGAACAATGCTGCTGTGGTCCATGGTAAGAGCCTGATGGACAGCGATGATGATGCACTGCTCAAATCACAACATATAAACACCCTGGGACAATTCTGGGTAAGATAAACTCTTTAGTTATATGTATTCAGAATTGGGAATGAGTGACAGGTGACAGCCAGTAAAGACTTGGCTGCCACCTGGTCTTTCTAAGTGATGCCTCATAAAATCAGCCTGACATGAAGAGGAGACAGAAAAAACAATGTGAGGGGCAAAGGCCAGAGGAAAGAAGTCTAAACAATTTCCTTTTTCCGGTAGCAGAAGCATGGTATTTGATGCTCCTGAATCCCCATTCTCTGATTTCCAGTAAAACATTTGATTTCTTTTGGGAAAGCCTGAGCTCACGGAGGGTAGTTTTCTGTACAGAAACATCAGGAGAGCATGAGACTGCGTCACTGAGGGAAGGAATCTAGTCTGCAACTCATTCTATTCTGAATTAGGTGATAGTAATAAAACAAGAGCTTCTTGTGATGTCATCACTTTGTTGAATCCTCTACAAGAAGTTCCTAAACACACAAAGCCTTTGTCTGTGGGTACTGCTTACTTACGTAATAGGAAAGATTCTGTTTTGTTTCTACAAAAGCTTTGCCTGTTTAGAATCTTTCAGAAAATGACAAAGCAGCAAGATACTCTCTCACTCCTTCCATAGCACAATGAACAGCACAGTTTGGCTTCTTGTCTTCATGTCACCTTATTTTTCTTTCAGTCACTGTAGTTTTTGTTGTCTCTCTGCTGAGCAGACCTTTTTCCTTTTTATTTATTTATTTGTTTTTATTTAATCTTTGTTCTTCAGACCACCAAAGCATTCCTGCCAAGGATGCTGGAGTTGCAGAATGGACACATTGTTTGCCTGAACTCTGTCCTGGCCTTGTCAGCCATCCCGGGTGCCATTGACTACTGCACCTCCAAAGCCTCGTCCTTTGCCTTTATGGAGAGCCTGACCCTGGGGCTGCTGGACTGCCCGGGAGTGAATGCCACAACAGTCCTGCCCTTCCACACCAGCACAGAGATGTTTCAGGGCATGAGAATCAGGTCAGTCCAGGAGAACTAGAATAAAGCATCTCATTTTAAATGAATCATCAGAATACACTCCTAATTAATGCTTCATTTAGTTAAGAGAATTTGATGTCTCATTTGGCTGCCTGGGAACAGAGGGTCACTCTAGGCCACCTGGGACTCATCAGACTGGTTCCCTCTGTTTGCTGGCACATCCATACAGCCCATACAGCCTGCCTGTACTGAGCAGGGCACCTGCTTCTCCAGAGAAAACTGAAAGCTCTTACGCCATGAGTGTGTTCGGGCTATATGCAGCCACCAGAGAGAGAGAGGAGGCAATCTCAAAATCAAGGTCATTCAAAAGGAGCGGTCTAGAAATTACTTGAGAATTAGTGGTATGGACTCCTTCTTTATCCGTTAAAATACTTGAATCTTTCCTACCAAAAAGAATGACAGCCACTTCCTGAAGTAAGGCCATCAGTGTCTCCTTTCTATCTCCAAGAGAACAAGCTAAATTCAAACACTTAACAGCTGAGCAAATTAGAATTTTACAGTTGACAAAATAACCTATTGATACAGCTTGTGCTCTCTTAGTCAAGAAAATATGCAGTGTCAAATTATTGCTGGAGCTGGAAAAAGCCTTATGTTTGGTATTAAAAGCAGTGAGGGAAAATATTTGGCTTTCACCTGTCAAGAATTTGAATCGAGCCAAGAGCAACGGAGGGGAAGAGGGAAAACCCCAACACTGAACAGGCAGGATTTTGGTATTGGTTTGCATACAGTTTGAGAAAATCCCTGAACCAGGTTTCTGAATACACTCTGCCACTTCAGCCTAAAGACACCGACGGTTACATTCTTAACCATTTACCTAACCCAGTAGTGCTGGTTGGAACTGGGCTTTCTGCTTTCCAGCTTTCAGGCTGGAACTGGAACTTTCTGCCCTTCCAGCCTGCTTTGTGCCATGTTTGGATGCCAGTAACCTGTGATAGCTTAGAGAGTAACAGGACTAGGACTGTGATATCTTAAAGGAGTTTGGTTAACAAATAATTATTCTATTTTTTACTTTATTTATTCAGGTTCCCTAATCTTTTTCCTCCTCTCAAGCCAGAGACAGTGGCTAGGAGGACAGTAGAAGCCGTTCAGATGAATCAAGCTTTCCTGCTCCTTCCATGGACGATGCATGTTCTTGTCATCCTAAAAAGGTAAGTGTTTCCTCTGCCCAGGAATAGCCTAGCCAGGGAGGCAAGACTGATGGACAGTCCTCTCTGCCTACCCAGGCAGACCTCCGTTGGACTGTCACCGATACCCAGATTGGTTCATCCTTTCCCATGAAAAGACAGGCAAAAGGGAGAAACCTTACTGAGATTCCCTATGCAGGTGTTTTCCCTGGATATGACCTCTTTATGAAATGAGTTTCAGTCCCAAAATTTGGATTTCTGAGGGCTGAACGGTTATTTGTATCTAGGAGATTACTTAATATATGCATGTGGTTGATTTTATTTTAGTAAGCCAGTCTTGGGAGTCCAGGCTCTACTGTGTAAAGGATTTCTGTACAATGAGGTGTGAACATCTGAGCTGAATTTAGAGAGCATTGCTTGTGCTAAAGCAATGAAACTATTAAAAAAACCCTTTTGTGTATGATTAGGACAGGAATTTTGAAGTCACTGAGCAAAGAAAGTCATAACTTATATCCTGAAACACCCAAAGAGAAAGGACATTTAAAATTGTGTTTCTGTGAGAGGCCTTTGGAATCACAGAATCACAGACTGGAAAAGACCCTTAAGATCATGGAGTCCAACTGTTCCTGTTCTAAGCTAAACCATATCCCTGAGCACCTCATCTACCTGTCTGTTAAACACACCCAGGGAAGGTGACTCACCCCCTCCCTGGGCAGCCTGTTCCACATCCTCACAACTCTTTCAGGGAAGAACTTTTCCCTCACATCTGATCTGACCCTGCCCTGGCACAGCTTGAGGCCATTTCCCTTTTTCCCATCATCTGTCCCTTGGAAAACGTACTTCAGTCAGAAACTGAAGCAAGGCCATGAGATTTCTGTGGAAAATAATTACGATTTTGCATTTCAAATAAGAAAAATTAATTCACAGGAAATGCTTTGCTCTGAATGTAAGATCTGGGATACTCTGAATTTCTCAAGAAATTCAGTGGACTGAAAAAGAGTTGTTCTCCTTCTCCTTTATTGTAAGAACTAATAATTTATTTTCCATTACAGTATCTGTCAGGAAATTAGATCTCTATCCATCCCTTACGATAAGGAGGCCACACACCCAGCACAATCAGTGGGCGAGTTAACCAGAGAACTCCATTTAAATTTGTGGATTTCAGAGTGCAAGATTGGTGGCTAAGAGAGCCAATGGAACCCTGGGGGGCATCAAGAGGAGTGTGGCCAGCAGGTCACCGGAGATGATCCTCCCCCTCTACTCTGCCCTGGGCAGTCCCCACCTGGAGTGTTGTGTCCAGTTCTGGGCTCCCTGGGATAAAAAAGCCAGGGATCTCCTGGAGAGAGTCCAGAGGAGGCTACGGAGATGATGAAGGGCCTGGAGCATCTCCCCTGTGAGGAAAGGCTGAGTGAGCTGGGCCTGTTCAGCCTGGAGAGAAGAAGACTCAGGGGGGACCTTATTAATGTTTATCAATATCTGAAGGATGGGATGCAGGGAGAAACGGCCAGCCCCTTCTCAGTGTCTGTGGGGACAGGACAAGAGGCAATGGCTGCAAGTCAGAGCATAGGAAGTTCCACACCAACATGGGGAAGAATTTTTCCTCAGTGAGGGTGAGGGAGCCCTGGGACAGGGACCTCCAGGTCCCTTCCAACCCTTGTGATTCTTGGATTCTGCACAACATTTAGGATGGCATGAAACATGATGGCATCTTCCAAGCCACAGTTTTTACAGACCATTTTGGATAAATATTTCTGTAGAGAAAGAGTGACTGGATACCATTGTCTCCTTGTAGGCCTGCTCCCAGCAGGACATGGGCACATTTTGTCCATGCACTCTCACTAGCTGAGTTTTGAGCATGTGTACTTATGTCCGTGTATAGAAACGTGTATTTTCACATCCTCTTTATTAGAATACGCTGAGAGATTTGTCTGATCTCCTTATTTTCTTTCTGCTTCTACTGCAGCATTCTCCCTCAGGCAGCACTTGAAGAAATCCACAAGTTTTCTGGGAGCTACACCTGCATGAACACTTTTAAAGGACGAACTTAGACTTGATGGTGCAAGGACTGTTCTTCACTGAAACCAACACAAGCGTGAAAATCCTGACAAGACTGTGAATCAGCAGTCTTGGCTTTTAGCCTGTTCATGTGACTTGCACTGCTCTGAGGCAACACATTTCTTGCAGGTCATATCCATAGTAACATGACCTTTGCACAGGATTGAATGACTAGACTATGGACCCTTGGAAAGAAAAACAAAAAGTGTGAAATGTTTATATGATGTTTAATTCTTTAGAGTTCAACTGTTAAATCTACTCATAGTTTTGAGATGTAATTTTTGTTTCTAAAGTGTCTGTAGGCTGTCTCAGCTGAGAGGCAGCACGTCGTGGCCCACAGTTTCTCCCCTCTCTTCAGAGGAACTGCGATTACAAACTGCTGCTGGTTTCATTTCAGCTTTTTGAATGGGGAACTTAAAAAATACTTTGAAGAAGTAAAGGTTACAGGCATTTAATGGGAGCTTCCTTCCCTTCCTTCACTTTACATCCATTGATGAAGCTGTTCCCAACTCACATCGGGGAAGGAGTTAACTGTGGAGCAATGTTTTGTTAAAGGTCACCCAGGACTTCTGTCTGAAGGGCTGTGCTGGGCCCAAGAAAGCTGTCTTACTTCACCTGTGAGGGCTGGAGAGGAATGCTCAGTCAGAAGAGCAGAGAGTTTGAATACCGGAAGAGTTCTTCTGTCACTGAACTCACGCATGACATTGAATTGCCTTTCTGGATCCTTTTGTTCATTTATGATAAAATACATATTTTTAGCATTAATCCCAGATTGCCATGCACGTAGGCAGCATCATGTTGGGGATGGAACTAAAACTAGAGCCTGCTTGTACAAACATACATTCACTGACATAATCCATGCAGAGAAAAATCCATTGTATCAATCCGCACAGTGAAGTAAGTGGAATGATGCTCTAAAAATAGAAGAGACAGTACTGTAGTGCTCGTGAAATGTGAAGTTTGGAAGCACAGTTAGCAAAGACCTGATTAAATGCACGTTGAATTCAACTGGGAATATCCCTGTTGTTTTTTAGTGGCATTGAATCAGGCACTGACCAGCCAAAAGTGATAAATACTGCTTGGACTGAAATGCCAGAAGCAGCTAGACGTTATTTATTTTTGTAATGATATATTCTCTTTGACAGCCTAGTGAGAGCAACACTGCATTCCTGTGCCAGATGCAGGGTGCAGCACTAGGCATAGTAATGTAGTTGAAACATATTGGAACACTACTAAAAGAGGAGTTAATATAATTGCAATGCAGGAAGGTAGCAAGCTGAACTGGAGAGCACCTGGATGAAGCGCCTCGAGGAAGGCTGCGCGGTTGAAGAGTGAGCTTAGGGCTCCTGACTTGAATTTCGAGCTTTTCCATAGATGTCCTGTGTGACCTGGGGCAAGCTGCATAATTCCAAGGGGCACCCTGACCTTCAAAGCAGATATTTCTAGTGTTTCCCTACCTCAAAAGTTGTAAGTCTGACTACCTAAATGTTTGTCACAACTCATCAAATTCCAATGGAACATGCTATGGAAAGGAAAAAAGCAGTATTTGTCCATAAACCAAGGGCATCTGTACAAAATTTCAGAAGAGCATAAAACCCATATGCTGAAATATGTCATTTCCTAAAAGAGTTCTGAGCTACAGCAGAGAAGCTGAGTGCTGGTTTTGAGATATTCCTTTGGTTCTGCCACACAGAATGGAGGCTGACTGCTTAGGTCCAACAATGAGAATGTTACTTGGAAGGGCTGAACCTTGCTGCAGGTCAGATGAGGTGTCTCCTTGAGAGGAACATTTTGCCAAAGGTGCCACTGCTGCAAGCCCTCTGCCTGCAAGGATGTGTGGAGGAGCTCTCGTGTCTGGGTCAGTCCTTCCCTTTTGAGTGCAGAACATATAAGCTGTAGCACTGTGCCAACTTTGAAAAGGTTTCTTACGATGGAGCTTTGTTTTGAATTCCTAGATGTCTGAGATCCTCTGGAGAGGATGAAAAGAAACTTTGATCTCTGTGATTTTGATGGCCACCCTAATAGATGCTTCCAGCTTTATTTTTTTGTCAATTTTTTGAGAAGAAACCCAGTTCATTGAAAACACAAGTGCAGTGAGGGGAGAACTCTTCCAGGATCTGCCAGGAATACTGAAGGTACCATATTTATCAAGAGATGTTTGCGAGGGGAAGGGATGAGCATACATAGCTCCCCTCATGCACTCTGATACTTTCTGGTTTCCCATTAATGATAGTCAGATATGCCAGGCTGGCAGATGCAAGAGCAAACAGAACTGGTGAAAGAGGACACCCCGCAGTTTCCCCTTTAAATTAATCCTTTATGCTGAGATTCTATTCATTGATGACATCTTAATGCAAAAATGGGGTAAAAACTGGTACAAACACTGAAATTAACTCCCCACTCATCCCCAAATCCTGTCCCTTAGGTGTATCTGGTCTTTTCCGGCACTGCATAAAAGGTGTTCCCTATCTTCAGAGGTTGTCTTACATATGAAGTGCTGTTGATTTCTTTCTAATAAATATAAACAAGCCCAAATATAGCTGAGACTCTAGTCATCTCACTCCTCTCATACACACACATAAACTTCCCCCTCTCTTTCCCTCAGGGTCTCTGAGCGGACAGCAGGTCAAATAGCAGTCACAGTGGGGGAGAGGTATGCAGCAAATAGAAAATAATGAGGAAAACATTGACTTTGCTTTTCAGATAGCAAGGAGGAGTTGGGCAAGACAGTTTCTTCTCTTATGAGTGTTGCAAAATAGAATGCTTTCCATCCAGTGAGCTGCTTGCAAATTTGGACGGACACATTTGAAGGCTGTTTCTTTTATTATAGAAAGGCTCCTCTGGAATGCCTGCTAGGTCTACTGTCCCTTTTCACATACGGTTAGTATTGGGTAATCTTGAAGTGCTGCAAATGTGGACAAGCTTTGTTGAAGCCTAAGGCCTTCTCAAAGGAATTTCCGCCCTTTGACTTATTTTAATTTTGGTTTCCCTGCTCTCTCCACTGCCTCCTGCTTTCCACTGCACAATTATTTTTTTTTTCCCCTTCTGTTTTCCTATGTCATTACTGCACTTTCCAGTGCCACCATCTTGAAGCCAGATGTCATACAAAGAGTCTGGAGTAAATCTAAGTCAGGGTACATATTTATTATCCTGCTGGAGGAATCTAGGTGAAGCTGTAGGAGCAGGTCGCACAAGTTTCACATGAAATTAGCTAAGCTCTCCCAGTTTTACAGGCTCCAATCTGTGAAGAAGACCCCTTACTATTGTTTTTATGCAGGAGTTTTCTGTTGTTTTCAAATTGGAATGATACAGAAATGTTAGCTGTTTTGGGACATATGTTCTCCTGACACAAAAAGACTATTTAAGTGGGAGGGTTTTTCAGTTCCAGGTGTTTTCAGAGGCTGGTGTGGGTACAAAGTGATTTTCAGAATTAGCAAGGCAGGGCAGGGAGAGGAGGAGCCCTTTCTAAGTCAATCTGATTCCTCATGTTCAGTATTTGATCTTGTATTTTGGTTTTGATGAGGAAAAAACCACAACCCTGTTGCCTCATGCACTCTCGGTGAACTTAGAAAGGTCCTTCCAGCTGTGTCCCTGCAATGGCATGCTTTCAGCAGGATGGAGAAAAGGAGTGAGCTCTGAAAGTGGGAACTCTACCCTACCTACTCACCCATTGTTCCATTGAGGTTAAAAAGTGACAGAGTCCATCCCTAAAGTTCTTCTAGAACTTCACAGAAAATGCCTGGGCAAGTGATTCTGGTGTTTGCAAAGAGAAACTTGTTTTATGTAATGTGTTAATTAGTGTGGGTGGATATGATCAGATCTAGTCTTGCAAGCCTTACAGACAACTCCCTGAACACTCCCACCTTCAGATATTAACAGATAGCATTTGCCAAATCTCATAAAAACCCAGTAACAGACTTAATGCAGGCAGAGCATAAGTGGGTGCATTTATTTCAAAGAGAACACATCTGTTTGTAGCAGACATTAATTTGGCCCGGTGTTTTCTCTAGCTGAAATGCAACTGTTGAGAAAAGAACACAGGCTGACCTTGGCTCATCTATTTTGGGTTTATTTCTTCATGTGGCTTTAATAAACTTGACCTGAGCGACAGGCACTCTTTTGATAGCGCTTGTTTCTAAGTTTGGGGGTAAAGGAAGACAGTGTCTAATGTCACCTGCCTTTTTCACCAACCACCCAAGAGCCCTGACAATCAGAGTATTCTGTGCTGTCGCTGGAGCTCTCACCTCCCTGGTGCTAAGCTCCTTCGACCTGCTGGAGTTTGGAGACTGAGTGAAACCTGTTAGTCACAAGCAGCAATCACATTCTCTAATGAACAGAACCCTCTTCATTTGAGTGCTTTTCTGATGGAGATTTTGAGATGGCAATGCTGGCAGGCACCTCTCTCGGATTTCGGCAACTAACTTAGAGAAAGCCATGAAGAAAATCAGGACTTCACCTTCTCCCTGCTACTCATTGCTTTTTATCCAGTGTTTCCTAGGGAAAGCTGGCAATCCAGTTGCTTTTCTGACTGATAAACTGCCCCTCTTCTCACTCCCTGTTCTACTAAGATTGCTCCAGTACCTTTGTTTCTGGAACAGAAGCCTCAAGCTGACGCTTTAGCAGAAACACCTACTGATCCAGCCTCTGCGGACTGGATACAACTGAATAGACCTCCCAGGGGACAATTTATATCTTCACACCTTCCCAAGGAATCTAAACTTATTAGTTCCTCACGCTCATCTTTGCTATGGGCATCATGAGGTAATGAACACAGGGAAAAAAAAATCAAGGCTGAAAGATCAAGGCAAGTGTACACGCTGATTTTTCTGCATAAATCTAGGAAAGAACACTTCCTCCTGAAACAAGGGGAGAAAGCACTCTAATTTGAGCTTGAGAGTGACTGAAGACTAACTATCTGAGAAAAAAAAATAGAGGCTAGATACAGTCTTAGGGGGAGTGTGGTGGCCTGAAACAGACAGAGGCAAGATGCCACCTTACATTCCTGAAGTTATATAATAATAGAGGCATGTGGTTCCCATCCAAATTTAAAGTCTGTAGATGTGTGGTGTTAGTTCTGCTCTTCCCTATGGGTCACCGTGCCCTAGAAAGCAGTCCATGAACTTTGCAGCTTGCTGGCTCAGAACGCCCCAAGCCACCAGTTACTGTTTGCTGTCTCTTGTTTTTTTGAGGAAGAGAAAGCAGCCCATATATGTAAAAACAAAGAAGGGACGGTTTGACTCACCACTCACTTTTTCCTAGCCTGCTGCAAAGGTCATCCAGAATGTCTAGGTACCGCTGCAGGACATGTGGTTCTCTGGCTTACATAGTAATCGTGCTGACCTAGTGCTACAAGGTAGATGCTGTTTAGTTTCCTGGTTTTTTTCTTATGCAAAAGCATTTTTAAAATTTTAATTTAATTTATCTGAAAGAGGTACCTCTGTATTGTACAGGCTTTTCACCAACAGGCATTCTAGTCATGAAACTTCCATCTTTGTTAATCAAATGACGATGAAAAGAATGCAGAAGTGAGAAGGTGCTGTTTGACATCTTCCCTAAGCAATGTGGAATTAATGTGGAGGAGCACTGTTGGAACATCAATGCTTTGCATCTGCACATCTAAGAAGCCTGCTGACTTCTGTATGAAGGTGACCCTGGCTTCCAAAATTTACTTCTATGTGCCTTCTGAGATTGGTTATCTGAGCAAATTGCTGTTACGCTGCACTAGCACAGAGGAAGGCTGCATGGAAAGCTGACGTACATGACATCACAGAACAGATGGATTTAAAATTCTGGTCCCACAAGACCGTTTGAAAAAAAAACATTAAAAAATGAGATGACACATGATAGCCAGTACAAAACCAATAGCTGCTGTGAGGTCTCTAGTTGCCCTTAGGTTTCTGAGACGAGCCAACATGACTCTCTGAAGTCCTGCCTTGGATTTGACTGGTTCCTTCCCTTGAATCACCATGTGCAAACACTGGGCGTTGTGAATACATTAACTGAAATGCTTCTCCATCATCCTTCTTTACCATTAGGCACTTTGCAGCATAGCCACCAGCTGCTGCTGCTGCGTTGGGCATTGCTGTTGATGTGCTGTGTGTTCCCAGGTGCTCTCCTGGCACAGCCCAGCATTAACATTAGCTGTATGAAAGGGAAGCAGTTCTCTGTCAGCTTTTCCAGGCAAGTCAACTCATAGTGCCTTTATGCAGACAGACGACTGAGATAAACATGGGGGTGATAATATTTTCTGGGATATTTTGGCTATATGAAAAATGCTGTCATATGGAGAAAGGGTTTCTAATAAGGGCTCATCTCAGAAGAATGTTAACAGAAGAAAATGGTCATAATGGAAAACAAGTGATATCTGAACACACAGTTCCTCTTCCTGGAGCCTGCTGGGAATGCCGATTTCATGTAGATGTGCCACAGCAAAGGCAGTTCACTCCCATGGTCATTATACCCCCTGCAACTTTGCCTCTTCCAAGGAACAGCAGAGGTGACATTCTCCTTGTCTCTGCTCTCTCAACTGTTGAATGTAGCAAAAGAAGAGCTTTTTTAAAAAAATAAATTCCATCTGAGATCAAAGCAATTCCTTTGTTCAGTGTCAGCCTTAGAGAATAGAGAAGACTCTCTCAGGTGGCAGAAAGAGAAGCCACAGCATCTCCTAGCCGATGCCTTGAGGTCTCAAGCCAAATAAACTGGGACGAATATTATTGACTCCAATCAGCAACAGGATTACACAGAATCACAAATCACTTTGTGAGCTCTTGCTTGGCTTTCTTTTCCCCAGCAATAAAATGCCCTGTGGTCTCTTCTGGACTCCCATTAGGGCTGCAAATTCACAGAGAATATTTGCAGAGCTGGGCACTGTGTTGTTACTGTTCTAAGGGCCACACAAAGCAAGACTGAGACCAGCCACCAATAACTGTGTGTGCTTTGGTGGCTGGAGAGCCTGCAGCTTCTAATACTCTTGAATATTCAGTGTTAGCGATCTGACATGTTTCTCAACCATCTGCTACTGCAAAAAAAACCCTTCTTCACCCACATCAACTAGTATGATACTTTTGAACCCTAAAACACATTCAGCTTCTCTGATAGCCTGTTGGCATAGCTGAGGCTTAACAGACATGCTAATGAAATGAAATACAGCCTTGAATTTCTTTAGGAGGGATCTGGTGCTGACACAGAAAAGTAATGACAAAAAAGTGTTGATGTCCTGCATTAGAAGTTGCTACATGCATTTAAACCCAAAGAAGTCATGTACAAACAGCTACGTTTAATCATTCCACAGAAAGCTCTATTCCATCAATAAAGAGGTTGTAGCATTGAGCCTTCTGACCTTAGTTTCATTGTTTTAAACATACACAATCAATGCATCTTCATTCCAGTTTTAAAAATGAGTTTCTCAATACACATCCCTTCTGTTCAAAGAAATTAGAGAGTTTAAACTTTTCTTACGTAAAAACGGATTTGTTTTTTAATTCACACAGGTCCTACTTGCAGCTCTGATTCCCAACATCAGTTAAGAAAATAATCTTAATTCTTTCAAACTCTTAAACCTGGCGTTTAGAAGCGAATGCTTTTGGGCTGGAGATGGCACATTTCCTTTGATGCAGTCTGGTAGGTAGCATTGCAATCTTCAGTACTACCCTTTAAAATCCTCTCATGTAGTCAGTCAGATTTGCCAATGGCTCCTAACTGCACACAATGGAGGAAGTTACATTCTACCTTTCTTCTTTGGTGAACTGAGTTCTTGCAAGTGAAGAGAAGACTTTCTTTTGAATGAGCCACAGGAGCCACGCTGAGTTTCTTTTAGTTGGGTTTACATTAGGTCTGATTTTTGCTGATCCCTTCATTTTTCATCATTTTGCCTGTCTCTTCCAATTGTTCCTGTTGTTTGAGAGTTTCTGAGCCAGAATGCTGTGCATGCAGATTTTTCACCTCTGCGCCTTCCCTTCAGGCAGTCTCTCACCTGTGCGTGCCTGGCTCCACACCTTCCTACACATGAGCACTGCAAACTGCCCAGAGACTGGCTTCCTCTGGAGCATTAAGAGCCCAGAGAACCAGAGTTCCATCTGTTCAAGTAATAGAAACACAGGGCAAGCCCCGAATTGCAGGGTACCCACCTCTGCTGTTTGATGACATCTGGTAATCTGCCATTCAGGAATATTAAAATAGATTGTTCTAATGATGCCTAAAAGTGACATTATTGCAGTATAAAGTACATATCATGCTGGATATGCTTTAAGGCTGGATGGGCGACTCATACTCTGGTCATCTTCATTACAGCTAGCAGTAGTTTGACATGGGCAATTCTTGCTGTAAAATTAGTTTATTTTTAAGTAGCCCAGATTATTTATAAATAGACTTTTTTCAAAATTTCATTTATCAAATGCCTTATATACTTAATTGTTCTTGACCAATGGTTTACTTGCAAGTTATTCACCATAAGTGCTGCTTCTGAGTGCTTGCCATTCATTAATGTATAGTTTTCCTGTGGAACTGGCCATCAAATCGCACGGTGGCTTTGCTTTCCCCTGGCTGGATGCCATCCAAGCCCACAGAAAGCTTTTTAGGGGCTCCAGTATGTCTGATGATGACTGTGAGATGGCTTCTGGCAACAATATTAATGCAACGCATACTTGAATGCGTTCTCATGACACACTCCAATCCTGTGATCAAAAACGTGCTTATAGACATTTTCAGGGGAAAAAAAACCCTGAGCTTGGGATACTGTCAAAAGTGCATTTGCCTTTACTTAGAGCAGCCAATATTCACAGTTTGGTTTTGTTTCTTTCACTGGATTCACGTCACAACCTCAGAGTGTCAATGGAAAAAGAATCACACTGTGCAGGTCCTGGAAATAGCTAATTCATACAAAAGTCACCTCCTGACATCGGGCCGGGCATATTTCCATACATGGGGAATGGCATTATGATTTTGGGGGATTTGTTTTGCTGCTTACTCACCTCTAGTTCATTTCAGAAAATAAAACCGCAGGCAGAATGTAGTTGTAGAGCCACTTCTATTTGGAAAGCGAGCAAAGGCAGGAAAAGAGCCGGATGTCCGAATGCACTGAGAGCACACGGGCTGTAGCAGAAACCCTGTTCATCTTCTCCCTCTTCACTCTGACTCCAGAGTATAGATTTGAAACTCCTGTATCAAAGCTGCAAGCATAGTGTTTGGACATACCCATTTGCAAACCTGGCGCTTGGGTTCCTGTTACACACATAGGGCAAGGGTGAAAGAGAATTGTATGGTCTAGCCTGGCATCACAGAATGAGAGGATATATGATGCACTGATGGTATAACTCTTAGGGTGACCCTAAAGCCTTTGCATGATAGCAGCCTAGACCATAAGTTCCTGGCCTACGTTCAGACACCAGGGCTAAGATCCAGGCTTGACAAGCACACCAAAATATGGTATTTGCCCACGAACTGGTACTTACTATGTCGCTCCGTGCAGACAAACCCTAATTTGTCCTCGGGTTTTCACACTTATAGTTGACCCTTTGAATTACAGCTTCCTCTTAATGCCACAATTGCAACATTTCCGGCCTTGAAACAAGGCCTGAAAGCCTGTCCCTTTGGCTCCTCCTGGCTAGCTTGCAGAGGTATCTTTTGGGGGAAGATAGCTGATGTGCTAAGTTGGCCTAGAAATGCAAAGGTTCAGAGCATCTAATCACAGAAATGTTTGCTTGGGGCACTCACCATGGGTTTTTTTTTTCTTGGAACTTTTAGCAAACCTAGCCTTTGTTTGCATTTTTCTGTGGTATGTGTTTACTGTTCATTTGTGCTGCACATGCTGTGAGAAATTAAGCCATTATATTGGCATTTTTTTCCTTTCTCCTGCTTTCATTTTCATGCCTCCCCCCCCCTCCCCCTTAAAAATCCTTACAATTCCTTTCATTATTTGATGTTAACAGGACAAAAGAAATAAATACTTGAAAGAAGATACAAGCTGCGTTTCTGTTTTACTTTGGAGCTGCTGTGGTAACTGAATACCAGTCTGCAAGGTCAAAAAAAAAAAAGAAAAAAAAAAGAAAAAAAGGGAAAAAAACCTGCCAGAAAACCTCAGCACTCAAACCACAGGTTGCATTGCCTATTGTAAAGCAATTTTCAGCCCACATGCCTAAAGAGCATAACAGTTGCTCTGTAAATCTCCGAGTGTTTCATATAGTTTCCTTGTCATGTGGCCATTAAGTTTTATAACCTTTATATTTCAAGTGAAACAATGAATGTGAATTCCTTCTAAATGTCCTAATAGATTCCACATGTTAGCAATTGTTAATATTTTGGTTGCTCAGTAGGTAGCAAACCCGCCTGTGGGACGGTTGGTCTTGGCTGCAGACCTCGGACGTTGCCTCGCCAGGGGATAAACTCCCGCTCCCGCCGAGCAGCCGCTGCCCAGTGCCTGGTCCCTCCATCTCCCGCCGACGCCTGAGATCACTGTCAAAACACGCCTCGGCACCGCGCTGTCCTGCCAGCAAAGCCCCACCGCTGTCTACTGGGAGTCAGCCTGTCCCCAGCAGCACAGCCTCACCCCACGCTGCCCAGGGTATGGATACTGTGCACCCCTTTCCTCACTGCCAGAGTATGGATCCTATACACGCCATCCCTCACTGTCTAGGCTATGGATCCTCTGCGCCTCTTCCCTCAGTGCCCACCGTATGGATCCCGCGCGCCCCTTCCCGCGCTGCGGCGAAGGCAGCCCCAGCTGCTCAGAGAAACAGCTTTCACATTAGAAATGACAATAGGTCGAGCTCAATGGGAAGCCAATGTCCTCTTTTCAACATATCCAACTCAAAGCTTTCTGCTGTTTGGGAAAAAAAAACCCAAGAGATCCCAAGCGCTCTGCCGCCTCCTCCCCAAACCTCAGGGGAACACAGAGAGCAGCAATGGCAAACTCAGCGTTGCGGCCTCTCAGCAGGTAGTTTTGTTCTTGCTGATCCCACGAGTTGGAGGGAAAATCTTTCCTTGTGATGGCGGAAGAGCCGCATCAAGTGAAAGGCTCTTTTGGGATAGCCGGCATGATTAAAAATCTCTTCGTCAAGTCGGTGGTGTTTGTTTTTAAAATAGGGTGATTCTTAAACTGCAAGTTGTAAACTAGTTGAGCTGCATTCAGTTAATCTTGCTTTTAACCTTACCGAGCTGATACGGTATCTTCTGAAGTATTTTTGCTTTGCTGTGTGGTGGATGGAAGGAGCAAAGAACAGGGGTATGTGGCACTTGAACTCCGTTGGTTTTACACATGGTCTGAAATCTGCTGTATTGATCCTATGCGGTTTTACCTCTCTGTGAATAGTTTCAGCAGGTTTGGAGAGGTGTTAAAATACCTCATAAAGGCTTTGAAAGTTTGCACGAAGAACTTTGCATGGGAATTACTGCTGTTACTTCAGTAGTTTAATGATTCTGATGCAACGATGTGTAACTGTGCTGGTCCTGCTGTTGAGAGATACAGGTACTGGGTGGGTTGTGCAGTGTGTGCTGAGGGTTTGGTGTGTATCCTCTGTGCTCTTAGGGACCAGCTTGCAGTTTGATGTCTTCTGAACAACCTCGCTTGGCTCTTTTTAGCAATTTTCATGCCTTGAAAATATGCAGGGGTTAGGTGGGGTATGCTGGATTGTGTTCTTTGATAAGCGCCTGGGATTCCTGTAATAACAAGGACTCTTTGTTGCAGACTGGTCTTTGGCTACCATGGTGTGGGAGTGGTGGTGTTTGAAATGGATGGTGTCACTGAATTAGTGACCACATCAGAACTACTCTGGTCTGCACTGCTTCCAGACAAATTAAGGCATGTGTCAAGGTGAGGTCATCTGGTGATCCTGAGAAGGCAGTTTAATATTATTCTTAGACCACAAGGAATTTCCACTTACTGTAAAGCTGTCAGGCTGTGTGTCCGCCCCCCCCACCTCCCACCCCCCAACCAGTGGGACAGCAACTTTATTCTCTGTATACAGTGATGCTGTTAGTGGGGTTTTGGGGGACTGTGATGATGCAGACGATAATCTGTTTATTGAGAGGTTCTACTGGAGCTAAAGCAGATTAGGTGTATCAAAGCCCTGGAACGGCTATAAGGTCCTTTCTCAGGTCAAAGAGCATAATGAAGTCAAGTTTTACAGGAAACATTTATTATTCTCAATTAACAGAGTCTGGTCACATCCTAACTCACTGTCTCATAGAGGCACAGAGTGCCGGCAGGCGGGTATAAAAGCATGTTGATTCTTGGAGTCCAAGATTAAACATGAAAGAGTACAAGCTGCTCAGTGGAGCAGTGAAAGCACAACAGGTTTGGTTTGTGCACTGTTGTCTGATGAGGTATCCAGTAATTGAGAAGGCCATCAAATAGACTTTGTATTGCCCCAGAGAGTGCTGGGAGCAGTTCCTGAGCACAGCAGGAAAACAATGAAAGCCTGCCAGAAGTGCATGTTCTTGGGCAGTTTTTCCACTAGTTTGCATCACCCGGTGTGGAGCTCTGACGTGTTGAATCAAGAGGTGGCACTGAATGTGTTTTCTAGGAGGTGAAACCGGTGCTGTGCTATTGCCTGCATGCTGGAGGTAACCTCAGGGTGTTCTTGTCACACTGTTTTTGGGTACAGCATGAGGACTTGCAGGAAGGTTGTGGACTGTCACTGAAAGGGAAGCTGCTCAGCCATTTCTGAGCAGAGCTCATTCTGTATTCTGCAGCATGAGTGCCTTACGGATGCATCAGGGTCCATGGATCAGGGAATCCTTTGCTCCTAAGAGCAGCAGTAGCCCGTCTCACTACCCCAGCCTTTCCTTCAGGGATTTCATGGGATTTGAAGGGAGAAATACTGTTTAGCACCTTCCTGCTTATGCTCTGTGCTGTTGCAGTTACTGTGCTGTTCTTTGCAGCATGTCTGTTGTGTTCCTTTTGAGCATCTGGAGCTGCAGATGAGGTAATGGACATAATGGGCTATCTTGGAGACCGTGAAAGTAGTAGGCACTGTGTGATGGTCCCCTTGCAGGGGCTGCTGAAGTGGATCAGGGGCTGTTGTAAGTAAGGTACCTTGGGAAGTGTTGCAGCCTCGGAAGAGCGACAGGGTGCGGAGGAGGTGAGGGTGCAGGGTTGGTGCCATCCAGCCATTGGAAAACTGCTAAATTTGAACGCTGTATCAGACAATGTTGCTGACTGTAGAACTCTTCTGCTTGCTCCCGAGGATGAGGCCACTGAAGTTTAGAGCACAAATAACTATTATCTCTGGAGCAAAAGGGCTCTTGCTCGGCCCTCTGTCCCAGCCCCCACTCTATTCAGCAGGGTCAGGGAGAGAGAAGGGAATAAGGGGCGGTGTCTTTGGCTGACATGAACCCGCTGGGGAGGGATGAGAGGAAGGGGGTCTTGGGGGCTGGGTTCAGAGCAAGGTTAGCCAAATATCAGATAAATTAAGCAAGAGAAACAGACAGCTCAGCTTGCAGTGAACTTTTCACCCAGCTAACCTGTTCCTCACCCTGCATTGCACAGGTGGAGTACAACTCAAGTAGAGCACAACCCTTGCTCTCCCTGCCTCCTTTTTTGGCTGCAGTGTAAGGCATGGCCAAGGGGAGAGCAGGGACTGGAAGGAGTTTGATTTGCTGTTTGGAGTCCATGAAATATTATCGTTCTAATTGCTATCTTAAGAGCACTGAAGTTAACACCACTAATTGCAGAGGGGTTAGCTGTTACTTGCTCCGCTGTAGAACGAGGACCAATAATTTCTAGTCACAGAGGCTTGGGAAGAAATTCCATACTTCAGAGGGCAAGGAACAAATGGCAGTGTCTAAACAGGGATGCTGAGAGATTCTTTGTGGGAAAACACAAGACTGGTGGGAATTCAGTGAATTCTAGTGTTTATATTTCTCTGACTTCTCTTCTGCATTTGCAGTGCAAGTAAATACAAATAATTGCTGACAGATGTTGTAAAAACAGCATTATACTAACCATTAAGCTTGATTTTTTTCTATGGTGATAACTAGACATGACATACTTGGGCTCTTACTCATATCACCTCTACGTAATGGGCTTTGCTCTGAAGCTGCTTTATGGTACCTGGAGCTGCCTTTCTTCTCTTGACCCTTTCCAAAATCCCAGCTGCTTCCTCTCCCAAAAAAGCTCCAAGCAAATTGAAGTGACTTTCTTTTAAGCAGCCGCTTCGCCACAAGCAGTGAGTAGTGGTGAGGATGAAAGTTTTGGAATGCTTTCTTAGACCCTTCTTCCCTTTCAGGGCATGGTAGGCTTGTTGGAGTGTTGTATGTGATAACTTCAACCTAGTTTTTAGCTAAAATCACTGTTTTGAAATTGGGACTCTGGAATTCTCCCCAGATCTTCCTTTTTCACTCATTATAGGTAAGGAAGGTCTGAAACCAAAAGAAGCTGCCCAATGCACAGTATTCCCAGGAGTTAACTCCTGTATTTTTTGTGTGTGTTTGTGTGTGCCTCAGTTCCATGAAATGGGGTCCTTGCAGACCCCTCTTCAGGAACTTCTACTCGTACTGCGCTTTCAGATGGCAGATGTCTAAAATGGAAAGAGCATTGTATAAACTAGAAGTAATCTCTGACTTGAGGAAGCTGTGAGCCTTCCAGGAACAGTGACTATTCTCAGATTTGCATCCTGTTCTACTCAGCACAGAACAATGATTTCCACTCCCCAGTTTGGATCTGAGGAGGAGATCAAGTTCTTCTCAGACTACATGTAAATGTCATGTCACATACCGCTCCTCAGCTGCTGCCAGGCTTATATTAGGTGACTGGCTGTAGAGTAGTCTTGACAGCATCTGCCTTGGCTTCCCATGGTCCATGGTCCTGTGGAAGGATGGGAGCACAGAATGACATGACCATGCTGTCCAGATATGCATTAGGGTCAGCCCCATGTTTCTGTAGAACAGCTGGTGGCAGCTGTCCCACTGGTGCTACTCTGCTGAGGGACAACTTGTGAGGGCAGGCAAGGGGAAGAGAGGCCAGGCCTGCTGTACAGACATTTGCAGTTTGCTCATGCGTCTTGTACCAGAGGATGAGAACGTCATTTTCCTTCCTTAACATTCAGTACTTTGCCCATCAGGTGAGCAGCAAATGCAGGCTGTATAGAGAAGCTGGGTATTTCTATTGTCAGAAAAGGTTCTCTAGACTGGGAAAAGGGGGTGTGTGTTAGAAGGTGTGGAGAAAGGGAGCATGAACTGTAGTTGTCATTGAGGTCCTGAGCCTGCCTGCTGCTGATGCTACTAGTTGTTTAGCAAACCGTTTTTCCTCTCACGCAGTTTAAAAAGGTAGAAGAACTAGTTGAAATGTGCATAAGGCAGCACTGCTCTCTGCTGCCCCTTCCCCTGCAACGACAGGAGCAGTTACGTACTTGGTAAGCCCCATCAAAGAATGGTTCTATCCAAACTCGCTTGGTTTTCTTCACTTGCTTTGGGGGTTTGGTTTGGTTTGGTTTTGTTCCCTTGGGATGATTCTGGCTGGCTGATTTTATGGCTTGCAGTTTCAAATGCAGATACCACCACGGGGGACCGGATGGGGCAAAGACAAGTTCAGCGGTCATGAAATAAGTGAGACCACTCCTTTTCCATCGGGTTAAGCAGTTTCAGCAGAGCTCTAAGTAACAGGATAATCTTCTTAAAGACAAACTTGCTTGTCTGATCTGTCAGAGTGTGTATTCTCCACAAAGGTTGCTCCTTTTTAGACGTGTTGGTGAAGTTTCCCAGACCTGTTTGGTCATTCACCTGGTGGCTCGAAACCCTTGTGTCGGGCAGGGTTGTTTCTTCTACTGTATGTTTTACTGCCCCTTGAGTGACATCCTTTAAATGATGAGTCTCTGAGAGATGATTCATACCAAAAAAGATCTAATAATTGTTACCAGTTATTCAAATCCATGGTGCTGATTTCCTGCATCCTCCCACTGGTCCCTTGAGCTCCCCACCCACTCGTTTTTCCTAATAATTCCCAGGCTCTCTGGCTATGCGCTCGGTATGCCCTCTTCTGTGTTACTGTGCTAAGGTGTAAGTATCTAGCTCTCTCCAAAGGAACGGTGAGGGCTTGGATGCAGCAGCCTGCACAGGCAGATACGAGGTAGAATTGAAATAGCAAGGTAGATTGGCTACTGGCATCTTTGATGAGGCCTCAGACAGTGTTCACAGCACATCTCTGTCTCTGCTGTGGTGGTGGCAGTCTCTGAGGTAGTTCAAAGCTAGGTGAGTAACGTGTCTGCAGGCTACAGTGTTGGGTGCACAGAACTACAGGCTTGAGTCTCTAGAGGAGTTCTGCAAAGAATTACCCTAATTACAGAATCTGTGGCTAGCAAAGACTTTGCACACTTAGTGACCCCTGTGCTGCAGCTGTCCCACTTTGTAGTTATGATTGTTTCTTCTCTTTCACAAATAAAGATCTCCAGCTCATGAGGCTTGTCTCTCCAGCACTGTGAACTGAAGTCTGCATTGTGCAGTGATTCAAGTTGTCAATGTAAACGGCAAGCTGCTATTGAGAGCAGCTGTATTTTCTTCAAGCAGCTCCTCAATCTGTCCTATTTTCCTATCATATTCTCTTTTCATATCCCTGTGCACTCTTCCTTGATCTTGCCTGTCCAAGTCCCCTCCACATCCCTATTCTCATTGTGTGCCTCCCTCGCTCACTCTCAGTACGGGAGCACACTTGATTTTACCCAGTTAGATGGCTCTGGAGTACCAGAGATGGAAAAGAGTGAGTGAGGCTGGATCAGTTCTGGATGCCCGCAATGAAATGTTTCAGAACATACTGAGGTTGGGGCAGCTGAAATTCCAGAGTTGATTTTAAAGGTATTTTTGGCTCTCTTAGACTCATGCAAGGCCTAAAAGAAACAACTTTGTAGACATACAGTCATACAGATCTACAGAACTGTTCTGTCCTAAGTGAGGAAAACAGCACTCATCCTCCCTGTTTATTAGGCCTGAGGCCAGGGCGATAATCGGACTTTGAGGGGGTGTTGAAACTTGTGCTGTCAAAAATCCTTATACAGGAGGCGACAAGCTGCTTCTGTTGTGGAGCTTGTTTGTTCACTCAGGCTGGGAGGAGCTGGGATGGCCACAACCGAAAAGACAATGTTCTCCCCGGTGTTTGAGGTGAGCTGTGCATGTCACAGCCAGGGCCAGGACAATGCAGAGTATCCTGAGGAAACAGCGTGCACACTAAGGTCTTGGGAAGAGGACACGGAGGGCCTCTTCAGATGACTCCTAAAAACACAGTTGGTTTCCTTGTGCTCTATTTTAAAGGAAAAACCCCAAAACCCTGTTGTTTGGGGTTGCCTATAGAGGAGATACGAGGATATGTTACAATAGTAAAGGGATGTAAAGCGTAATCCTTCCCTTGCTAGCTCGCTTTGGGGTTATTTTGATGGTTCTAAGCCATGCAAATGAGAGACGATCACAAGGACTGTGGCTTGCTAGCCATGTTTCTGCAGCCTCAGAGGCTTATTCCCCAGATAAGCCGACAGCTCTTCAGGAGAGAACAGCTTTACATAGCAACCTCCTCTTGCCTTGGATTGCATTCGCTGCTCTGTTCAGGGCTGGGAAGTCCTGCATAGCAGAATGAACTCACACGAAAAGAGCAATTTAGCTGCCCCCTTTCTTCCTTTCTGGAAAAGCAAGCGGATTTATGGCTCTTCTTGTGTGTGTAGTAAAGCTGGCACCACAACCCCTACTTTGTCAGCGGTGGGACAGTTGGGGGGAAGAAAAGCTTGGTGTAACCTTTATGTTATTTATTATCACTTTGCAGCCCCCTGGAAAATGAACTTTAGAAAATTCTGAGCCGATGGTAACGGTGAACACTGGGAAAACCCGGGAATCAGCAAATCCATTGTGTTGTGCTGACAGAAAGATACTGTTACAACACACTTTAGCTGCCAGCTTGCTGCAGTCACTCAATCCATCATGGTGGGCTGTTGGATCACAAGCCAGTGAAACTCAGCCTGGCGTGTTATTTTAGTCTTACATGGACTGTGAGATAAACGGGGCATGAACCGGCCCCCTGGCAGGGGGTCGACCCCTAGCGCCCTCATTAAAGTGCCAATCAAAAAGAGTAATGGAACAGGGAATGGAAAGCTGGCTTCTTCAGCCTGTTACCGTGCTCAGTCTGAGCAACTCTCACAAGCCAAGGGAAACATTTCTCTTCTGAATAGGAGCCAGACCTCCAGAAATGCCTCCTCTCTGCTCATCTCTGAGAGCAAGCGCTGGGCTCCTTCTGGGTGTCATGCTTGCAGTGGAAACCTGTTTGTCACTACTACCTATTCAGTGAGGGGAGCGGGAAGAAGAGTTGGTGAATGAAGCTTAGGGATCATGCAGATGCTTGTTCTGTGGAACAGGCGGGCACTGTGCTGTGCTTGCGTTGCTTATGGGTCAGGCAGTAGAGTGGTTTCTCTTGGACATTGCTCACATTTCAGTGTTTTTTGTGTGAAAGATGCAGAGAAACCTGCTTTCTCCCCATGGCAGTCTGGTTACCACATCAAGGCTTGTAAGGGTGGATTCCTGTGCTGTGGGGGATTATGGCACGCTTCCTCGGGAGCCCACAGCAAAGAGATCCTGCCTGTCTTTGAGTGAATGTACAGCTCAGGCTCAGGCACACATGCACTGCTTGTCATTGATGGTTAACATTCAAAGGGGCAAGTAGCCTCCACTCTGACAGTGGCTGCTTGTCTTTCAGATTCTCAGTGCATACAATGCTGCTAGTGCTGTGTGAATGTCTGTGTGGCCTGTGATAGGTTCTGGGTTCGTGGTGTGCAACACATGTTCTTCTGCATGTCACGTTCCCTCCACTGTGTGCTTGGAGGAGAGGGCAGAGAGGTAGCTGCTGAAAAGAAAGGAAGGTGGGTGAAGGTCTGTGGATTTAGCATTTGAAATCCGGAAGCTCGAAGCTGGGGAGTTAGCTCTTAAACCTGCTTATAAATGTCAGCCCTTTGTGTGATTATGAACTTGGCAGCTGTTTATTTTTGCTCATAATGTTTTATCAGCAGATGGTTTCTCCAGGTAGATATTGGTTTGATTTATTTTGTTTTAATGTGTAGGATCAGCAGTTGGAATTAGTGAAGCAAAATGTGCAAGTAGTAACTGGCTTCAAGACGTAAGTGTGAGCAGTGTGAGCACTAGATTCTCCTGCCACATAAATAACAAGGTGATCAAATCTCAGGGTGGACTTGCTGTTGCATACTGAGGCTGGTCCAGATTAGAGAAGCCCTTAAGAAGCATTAGAGGAAACTAATACGGGTAGCAAGTAAATAGCATGATTTGAGATCAGCTTTATACTGACCTAGGTCAGAAATAATAATTTTACCCATTTATATATTGTGTTCTTGTATTCTCCAGATACCTGGCTGAACTTGGGGTGTAAGGATGCTGTCTCTGTGTAATTCGCTGACTCACAGTGCAGCTGCTGTTCTGCCACAAATAAAAGGTGTATTCTGGCACAGAAGGTAGTGCTAAATATAACCTTCAGATTTCTGGATGTTTACCTCTAATACTGTTCCCTCCTTACTTGGAGATTAAAAGAAATCCTGAAGAAAAAACGTATTGGCACGCAAAGGATTGTTCAGAGGGCCCAGAAGTGCATTGTAGCAGAGAGGAAACATCACTGGTGGTGTTCTCCCTGGGATTTGAGTTGCCACGCCAGGGGATTGACCTTACCAATACAAGGTTGGGTGGGCATCTGGTCTTGCAACTGGTGGTTTGCTTCCCCTCCTCCCCAATCCCTATGCAGGCACAGGGTTTTTGCTATATCGTTTTGCTGATAGCTGGTGGTTTGTACTGCTGATAGTCAACTGTTTGCCAAGGGCCCAGAAGCAACACTCATTCAGTATGGTGAGTCACCCTCCCAAGTCAAGGCAAATGTTTGCTCTTGCTGTGCCTAGAGCTCTGGTTGAGGGACAGTTGGTATGACAGACTTCTCTTCTATTTGTTAAAATTTCTCTTCAGCTGCAGCACCCAGGGAACTTTCTGCTGGCGTTTTCAGTGCGCAGAAAGCATTGTTCTGCAGCTCCCAGGCACAGTCCTTGTCCTTTGGGTGACCCAGCCATTTATCCAAAATGTAAATGCACATGAAAGCTGTTTACTTCTCTCCTGGCCTTTTAGTACTTTTGACTCAGACCAGAGTAGGCCTGAGGTGCCCGATACTCTCATCCAGGGTGAGAACTCTTTGTGCCGGGCACATTGCTTGGGCAATAGTGTGTCAGCTGCAGAACAAAAAAAAAGCCAAAGAACAAAAAGGCACCAGACTGTACAACAGGCCATTAATAGCAGTGATATAATGCAGTAGGCATGCATCTCTTATGTAACTGTGTCTCACTCCAAGATTAGTCTAATTTCTATACTAGAACGTGCTATAGTTCTTGTGAGGAAAATAGCAAATTTTTTTCCTCCATGTTTGGCAGTGGTTAATGAGTAACTTTTTTTTTTTTTTTTTTTTTTTTGGCAAGCTTTCTTTCATGTGGTTAACTCTGCACTCTTACTTCTACATGCTCAGCCAGTCAGCTTGCAAGGACAGTGGGCAACCTGGGCTAGCGGAAGGTGTCCCTGCCTGTGGCAGGGATGAGATGGGGTAGGCTTTGAAGTCCCTGCCCACCCAAAACAGTCTTTGAGTCTGTGACCCAGCCTTACCTACAGGTCTTTATCTTCACTTTCCCCCACTTCAGGAACATGTGCTGATAGAGAGCTGTGAAAAGTTCAGTTAAACTGATCAGTGTCCTCGGGTAGTGAAACAGCTGCTCAGCCAGGTAACTTCATGGTGTCACTGAGACAGAGGGCTTTGCGCTGCCCTGGTACCTGTTTTAAGGCTGTCAGCACTGGGCCAGCTACCACTAGGTTCTGATAAACAGGCTGTAATAAAGTTGAACCAGTAACACAAGTGGGGAATTGGAAGTGTTTTGGTCCTAGCCCTGCATTTGATAACACTACATATCACAATATAATAAGAGCCTGCTATCCAACCTGGATGGTGCAGAAGTCCAGACTGGAATCCAAAGCTCTGGCATAGTATTTGTCCCAGAAAAATAAGACTATGTGTTCCTTCTTTGTAATAGCTATGCTTTTAAGAACAGAGGAGTTTGGAGTATGGTCATCATTTTTCAAGATTTTTTTTTTTTAATAAGTATGAGTGTANGTTGTGTAAGTGGGTTTTGAGCAATTGTTGACTTAATTAAAATCGGGGGGGGTGGTGGTGGGGGGGGTGCTGGGTTTTGTTATGTCTTTGCAGCAGCTTTGAAGAGAGCATACTCCTCAAAACCTGCTTTTTCAGACCCAGCTACCAGAGGTGAAACCATTGTGATTAGGCAAACAGAAACATGTTCTTCCGAGAAACAGAGCAAGTGAGGTTATTCCTGGAGGAGTTATCATCTAGTGGTTCGTGCACTGCAGGGAACAGGTCAGTGCCAAGCTGTGTTAGAGACACACACAAAAAAAAAGTATGAAATGTAGTTGGCCAAGGATCCTAGAAAGTAAGTATTCTGTGATGAGAAAATGAGATAAATGCTGAAAAAACATCATGCAGTCTAGGAAACGGGGTAGCAAATAGATCAAAATCTCCTTGTCACAGGGAAATGTTATGATTATTTCTCGGTTTTGAGATGCAGGCCATTCAGCCACTTACATTCTCTCCACAAAAATGTAAGCACTGCACTTTTTTGGTAAACAGCATTCACAACTTAAGCTGTTCAGATGGCTGGTTTATTGGAAATCTATTCAGGAGCAGGAGGACAGGAAGGCTGTTCACATCTTGCACACTGTTTACCTCATTTCAGGCCATTTCACTTCATTTTGTAATTCCTGTTTCAGTGCCCAGCCTTTATTTATAAAGGGCTGAGTTTAAGTAGGTAACAGAATTGTTTATGGTCCAGTAAGGACTAGAACAAAACCCCTGGTTTAGCCTGATCATACCATAGTAAGATGCAAAGTGCATGTAGAACGGCATTGCTGATTTAAGTGTCTGAAAGTTACCAAACTGTTTTCCCCCAGTTTATGCTGTGACATCAGAAAGCCATTAATTGCTCTTCCTGCGAAGACCGAAAGCAGGCACTTTATCTTCCCCTCTGACCTGACCTGTGCTGGGTCCTGTTAGAGCCCAGAGCTGTGTCTGGGAATTACCTTTGGTTACAAAATCATGTGTGTGG
>VZTU01028370.1:0-23519 GCA_013400835.1 Zapornia atra | reverse complement strand
GTTTGCCCCTTTTAGCAGCTGTGTTATTATACACAATCTTCCCTCCACCCCCCCTCAATCTTCACACTTTGGCCTTACCAGCTTGGTTACCTGTAATACTGTTTCTTCAGCAGGATGTCTCTCTGTCTCTCCCTCTCCCCAGTCCTGTTAGCAAGGAGCTGAAACCAGTATGAGCCAAAATAGTAATTCTCTGTATTTTGATTGCTTTGTCAGCTACAGGCCAGCAAAATGGAAGTTTGTAGCCACAGCTGTGGATTTTGGGCAGACCAGAAAGGAGTTTTGTAGTTTTGCTTGTCCAGAAAAAAGAAAAAGACATTGCTCTCTGTGGTGTTCTGCCTATCTTGTGCATTAAAAGCTTGCTTACCTAATTCTGCCATGAGCCTGTCTTGTTTTAGTGACAGCAGACTGCCTGGGTAAGTGTTAGAACTGTCAGGATGCACTCTGTCCCCCATAAAATTACATGAATGCCTCAAGTGCCCCCTTTTTTTTCGGAAGTACATTGTTTGACTTGACTGGCATTGCATAGCTTGGGCAGGTGATGTGCCTGCTGAGGTGTCTGTGTAGCACAAAAGCATTTATCACCCATGTAAGAGATGTCTGGCTTTCATTTTACAGGATATGCTGCTTCTTTGAAGTTTAAATAGCTTAACACCTAAATTTCCCACCTTTAAATGCCTTTTGGAAATTAAGACAGTCTCAGACAAATCTCAGTGTCCTGGGCCAAGACAGGTAGTGTAAGGACATCTGGGTTTGACCTATGGAGACAACCACCAGGCCAGGGGCTTGGCCAGGTTTTACCTTAAGTAGCAGAATTACATGATACAAGAACAGACTGTAGGGTTGTTCTGCCACTCCACAGGCATGTATCTAACTTAGAGAATTATTCATTTCTGTCCTCTACAGTCATTTTCTGTGCCTGTACATAATTAATGGTTTTGCAAGCAGGGGCACATGAAGAGCGTGGGCGGCATCAATTTATTGCACTGCTCCAGAGTTAGAGTGACATAACTCCTTATGTCAGGGATTGTTATTTTGCATTTCTTCAGTAGCAGCTCCAGCAAGAAAACAGTGTTGGTCAGGGTAGGCAGAAAACGACGTGTCAGTTCTCACCAAAATACAGGTAAAATCAAAGCTGATGGGCTGAAGTGAAGTATTCCTACCTCAGCATGTCACTGTGTGGGCCATGAGGTTTTTGAAATACAGCCTGCATTGCTGATAGATTAGTTAATCTTCATTAGAGTGCGAAGGTGAACAGCTTTTTCTAAAGGCTTGAGCAAAAAGGCAAAGCTGGGTTACTGCCTCTCACCAGGCATTTTTTCCTTCCCAGCTTCTGCCCTTTCCCTTGATCTGCTTTCTTGGATCCCACAGTTGTACTTCCTCGGTGAACCCAGGCTCAGATTGTAAGCATACTGTCTTCACCCAGCTCAGAAACTGAAGAACTTGGCAGAATCTGGGTCATGGAACTATTGTGTTGTCTTGTGTCCTTACAGCTTCTGTTTCAGTTCTTCAGACTGAGCAAAAGCTGGAGAATCACACTTACTCTGCACCTCCTCTGTAAACTACTTTTGAGTATGGCTCCGGGAATCTGAAAGTTCTATTTATTTACTGACTAATAATGTTTGTAGTGCCAATACAATAGGAAGGCTGCAGTAAGAGTACTGAAATGACATTAAAATAGTTGGGCTACAGCAACAGGTAACATCATTTCAGCTTTTAAAAACCCAAAGTTCTGATTGGTTTGGAATGCTAAATGATGCAATGTGCTGCTTTCTACTACCCCTCACTCCCTGTCATCAGCACTCTGTGTGTGCCCTTAAGAGAGAACCCAGCCTTGTCCACACAGGAATGAGCGGCTCCAGTGGAGCACTTACAGCAACAGCACCACAATGTACTGGAGGAGTCCGTGGTACTCCTGTGGCTAGGCCAGCAGTACACTTTCCAGAGGTTTTAATAATGATCTGTTTAATCACTATCAGCAGTAAAAAAGGGTATGCTTAGCACAGTCCAAACGAAGCAAGAACAGAAGTTAGCTCCATTGTCTCCTGGAGGTTAGGGAGCTCAAGGGGTGTACTAGCAAACTACTGCTCAGGTGCTTGACTCTCAGACCCTGATAAAATTATTACAAAACTTAAGTGTTCAAACCATTCTCCTGTAAATTTTCAACACAGAGCTGTGAAATACTGTTCTTTCCCCTTCCCCAGCTACTTACCTTCTTGAGGAGCCAGTTATTTGCAGCATTAAAAAATAATTTTACAGTGGAGAGAAGCAGGGAGTCTTGGTAGTGGAGTCCAGCAGGACCGACACCTTAAGGCACCGTTAAGCCAACACACTTAACTGAGTTCTGGATTTTACTTAAAAATTACACAGAGAAATATACAAAAGTGTATATTCAGTGTGTTAAATCAGTTTCATTTGTGTAATGGACCTGTGGAGTTTGATTTCCAGTCACAGACCATACACATCTCTACTGGTACGACGTTTTCTCCTTGTAAGCGCCCTCATTGCTCAACCTTCCGCTTGGGTAATGGTGAGACAAACACAGATTTGATGTACAGCATTTCAAAAAGCATGTTATTTTTATTATTTGAAAAAGTTTCATTCTGAAGAGGCTGTCACGAAGACAAATGGTGCAGTGCCTCCCTGCATTTCCAGCACTAGCAGAATTCCACACTAGCCAGCCAACGCTGACTCAAGCCGAGTGAAGGGAAAAACTGAAGTTGAAGATTTCCATTTCCAAGGCTGCTCGCTTGAACTGTCTGAAAAAGAACTTAGAAGGGGGGCCTTCAGCGGTGCAGACTGCTAGGTCTGAGTGCTGCATTCAGAATGGAATGAGCTTCTTTCTAGTATTTTGAGAGTGTAATTCAATTAGTCAATCATTACTGCAGTATTTAACAAAATGCAATTTTTTGGATTAAAACCGAGGATGATATTTGCAATGTAACACTAAGTATATGTGCAGTTAGCTGTACTGGTGCTTTTAAGAAACAAAAAGGGAAAAACCCAACAACCAACCCCAAGTAATATGCCCTAATCACAGTGTTAAAGCTCCGAACTACAGGATTGTGCTCCAACAGCTGCAATTAACTCTTAATTTTATTATTTAAATATTTTATCTACATTCCTGCACTGTGAAAACCAGCTTTCTCAAGAAAAAGAGGGAGAGAGAGAAGAAGGGCTAGTTTCAGGTAGTGCAGTAAGACTCAGTATATAGCTCCTTTAATTTCTTTACACAGTAAACAAGACTTCTATTTATACCAACACCCTGGTCTGTACTTTCTTATTTACATGAGACACTTTTACATATATACATGTTAGCAAAATACAGGGCTTCTCCCAGAACCAAATGCGTTTCAGCTATAGCTTTGTTATACAACTACTGCTTAAAAAAAAAAACCAAAAAGGAAAGGAAGCCCCCCTCACTTGCTTTCTTATGCACAATGATTCCATTCAGCTAAATACTAAAATCCTATTTACTTCCTTCCCATGAAGTGCTTCAGATACACAAGTCGGCTCCAGACTGGTACTCGCAGTTCACTCTGGCAGTAAGGAAAAGGTTTCAAGAGTCCAGCTCTAATTGTTCTTGATTTTCACTGAGCCTTAACATAAGCTGTTGTTCGTAATAAAGGCTCTTTGCATAGTTTATTTCTTGAGATAGCTTTACTGCAAGAGCTTCTGATTTCACTTTCACCTGCAAAAAGAAATGGGATTTTTGTTAACGTGGTACTGCTGTCATCTAAAGCACAACATATTTATTTTCTATTCCTTCACTAACAAGGAATTAGGTTTGAAGCTTCCTGTAAGGAACAGAAACGTTTCACTGGAGATTCCCTCTCAGAGCTGAGGCTGAAGTAAGGAAGAAGTGACAGAGGGAGAGACAGGTAAATAGAGGTATTTTAGGATGAGAGCAGAAACATCTTGCAATATTTTAAGTTATTTATTTCCTTTGCTTTCCCTCCTACCTTTTATCTGGCTTGTCTGTTTGGAATGTAAACTGACTTGGGTCAGGGGTGAGCTTGTAACCTTGCCTGTGGAACAGACCCCTAAACAACTACTGTAATGAAGCAAAACACCCTGACATGGGTTTGAGGAGTGAGAATATGCATGGCACAAATGTTCTTTCCAATCTTAGATACTTTGCAGTAAAAAAATACAATGCATAGGAGAAAAGGAGATCAGGAGATCAGCACAGCACTTCAGTTTCATGTATGATACAGTTAAAACCTTCCTTGGGAAAATGAACATTTTCTACTGTAGTAACAATGTAGCTGTTGCCTTCAGCTTTCCTCCTTGAGGGAGCAACTTCTCTAGTCACTGAAAGCTTTTCTGCAGCAGCTATTCTCACCGCTGGCAGAACAAAGTCTTCTTGTTACGCTCATGACTACAAACACTTCCAACACCAGCATCCTCATAAAGGGGGAAAGAAACCCTGCATCAATGAGTCAAGAGGTGCTCGAGCCTTACCATTGGTTTTTGTTGTGATGGGCCTGGCATTGCTACGCCACTACTTGTGTTAACAGCTTTCTTGGTCAGCTGTATATACACATTCCCATGGTCTTTTGAAACCAGGCAGTGGTAGAGATCATCGTACTTGACTTCTAGGAAGATGGCCTCACGGTCTGTGTAATCACCACTCTTGAGGAAATAAACAGCTTTAGATGAAATGAGAACGCAGTAGCTGTCTATGTTCTCCACTGCTATGAAGCTGCAAAGAAGAAAAAAAAGCCACAATTATTCACTTGAAGCAAAAACCAGTAAACTAACAAATGTTTTCACCTGTCATGTACCAAGGGACCTTCAGAAGCCTTTCAGAAAAATCAGTAGTGTAACATTTTGTACAATTCATCTGTATTCAATTTAAACTGTTCTTAAAAAAAAACCCCAACAAACCCCAAGCTGATGTAGTACCCTCTCACCCAGTTAAAAAAGATCATGCTGTAAATCAAATATTAGCACTAAATGCCTGGCTTCTAGCTCTGGACATTAAAAGGGCATATAAAAATATCCTTTAACAAGGCTTAAGAAGAGTAATTTCCTTGCATGGGAACACTGCAAGTCATTTAATTACAAGTTCAGTTCCACTGCTGCCATGTGAGAGGTTTGCAGACATTTATGACAAGAGCATTATCCTGCTACACATTGTAAACCTACTGTGCTTCCTTTTACCACACACCTCCCGTGCCTTTGAAAACAAAAAACAAGTTTAACCTGCTGCCTGGATCAGTAGCTAGAAAAGAGAAATTAGCTGTTTAACACCAGGGTGAAAGGTTAAGCAGCAAGCAGGTTTCCCCAGAGAGATTAGGCTGAGTGATGAATAGTGGAGGTAGAATAGAGTGAATTAAGAATATTGAGAATTATGATGGTGGGAAAGGTTGATGTGTAAAACAACCCAACCCAGCAGCAAGGACTCCAAGAGTGAAATAGAGATTTCACACACAACTGTGTGAAAATGACTGTTTTCTGACCCATACAACTCTGCCTGCTCTTGTTCTAACACGTGCTGCAAAACAGTCCAGTCTTTGGGATCAATGAAGATTGTCAATACGAAGAATTTTTGGTAGCTCAGAGCAGCTCAGCATTTCCAGAACCACTGTCAGCTCTACCATTTAAGTAACACTGTAAATTACTCTGAGCTTTATCCAACTAAACCCATAACTATAAATGGAATTTTAATAGTCAAAAATGTTTCAAAAAGTCAGACCATGGGTTCTGTGGTACAGAAGAATAATTCCATAACTTTCTATTATTAATCCTCTGAAAGATGGTGTGCTGCCCTGAACTTGTCTTTTCCCTGCCTTAGACCTTCCAGCCGTATCAGCTGACAAACGCCCTTGTTTCCCTAAATTTGAGGAAGGTGCACGTGCTTATACAAGGTAACAATTCAGGCTTTTAGCTGAGAAGCATGCAGCAGGCCTGTAATGTACTTTGCCCAGCTCTAGATCTGCCTTTGATAAATCTACAGGATAGGGTAACTGAACTGTTCCTTTGAGTAAAGCAAAATGGCACAAAAATTGTGTTTCACCTTACCAAAACCCACGGTAAAAGAATGTTAACAGCTACTGAAACCAGCAAGTGCTCCTTTGTTTCCCATCAGAGTTCAAACACTTCAACATAAGGTTTTGCCTTTGAAACAGTGAATTAGGATGGAGAGGGGTATTTTTAATGAAGCGCTACAGAAAATGTTAAAGTAGAGCAACATTACAGCCTGCAGAACAGTATTGTTCCTTAGGACAGGCACATAAAGGCAAGGTCAGTGTTTTAGAGACCCTTCAACTGGGGTCAGACTTCCACTAGAAGCAGAACTGGCACAGTGTCTTGCTCTGCCTCCTTTCCCAACGGGCAGGAAGATGAAAAGGTCATGATCCGAAACCCCTAATGCTGTAGCACCATCCTCTGCAACTGCCACTGCCAAGCTCAGGAACTTGGAAAGGTTTTGGATACCCCCAGTGGCAGAAGGGCTGTTCCCTGGCCTACGGTGTTACAGCCCTCTGGACAGGGACACAGGTGAAGAGCACAGAAGCGAGTTACCCCCACACCGTCCAGTGGAGGCAACTGGCTGGCTGCAGGTTTGTGTTTCCTCCCTAAGAACAACGGGTTACAGTTCTGCTTTGCCATACAAGATTTTTACTGGTGTCATGTATATTTTTTGAGGAATGGAAACGGAGAACAGTGATTTAATGGTGAAGCACAGAAACATTAGCTAATTTGTAGTTCAAGCTCTATATTTTGTTCTAAATTTGAGTCATGCATCATTACCCATTTTCTCTTGCCAACTGTTCCTTTCTTCTCTGTGTCTAGTTCTCAGAATGGGTATTTAAACTTTTAAGATACTACTTGAAGATACAAATGTTTTGGGTGGGTTTTTTTTTAACCCTGTACTTCTACACGATTAAAAAGATCTCAAATTAATAAAATGAAAAATTAAATGAAACATGATCCAGTAGAACAGAGTAGAAGCAACCAGATCTCTGGAGAATTTGTGGGGTTTTTAACAACATCAGGAAGTAATTACACAATATTTTCCAGAAGTGAAACAGTGAGCCTAACTGGAAAAAAATGTGGAAACATTTAGTTAGAACAGTAGAGCAAGGTATTAAACCCCCTTTTATGGATTTAACTCTGAAGGAAAATATGCAAATAATCAGGTCTTTAAATGTGTTTCTGATTATGATACTAGGATAAAAGTTAGAGGCATAATTTTGCACTTATTTTCCACGACAAGAAGCGCTGTTTTCTTGTGGAATGATGTTCCTCATGGTGAACGCTGCAGTGACTGAGCACTGTGACTCAACGACAAAAGCCCACTGACGTGCTGGTGGGGCTTTGCCAGCGCACGTGGAGGCTGGACGTGCTGCCCACGTGTTAAACAGACCAATGATCACTTCAAATCTACAGAGAGTGCACGTCCTGCAGTGACAGAAGGGACCAGGGACATGATGGGAGTAGGAGTTGGTGAACCAAGGCTGCGATTCTTCCCCAGCCCATGGGTGAGCGGGATCAGTGGCAGCAATGAGCAAACCAAAGGAGCCCCAGGCACCTGGTGGGGATGTTTGTACGCAGCCGCTGGACAGGCTGCTCAGACACCCTTGGGTGCTCACGCTGTGCTGCTCACGCTGTGCTGTTCACGCTGTGCTGTTCACACAGTGCTGCTCATCGGTACCAGAGAAAACCAAGGGAATGTCTGCGCACGGGCATGTGTAAAGCGGCTTCAGTCCCTCCTCCCCGAAGACACAATACAATGGCAGCAAAACAGAACTATGGAGAGAACTCTAAGTCAGCACTTACAACTCATCTTGGATGTTGTCAGTCAGTTTGAACAGCTGTTCTTGTCCTTCCGCTTGACTTTCTAAATAGCGGGGCAAGAGCCCTTGAGGTCCTCTACAGCAGCGTGGCTTTCTCACTCTCTCCGCTTGCGTCCTACATGAAAAATAGATGCAGAAAAAGGACTTGGTGCAACAGCAGCGTTTTTCCTTCCACTTAAACCTGTCAGCACACAAAGCTGTCTTTATTTTGAGATACGAGGTGTGACAAAGCCTTAAAAAAATACAAGGTCTTCACAAATACATCATATAGACTCTGTAATACTTGACCTTGAAGACATCGTGTCTACTCAGAATGCTTTACATTTCAAAGAAATGTCTCCCAGTTTTCCTCTGCAATTAAGGGGCAGTGTGCTAAATTACGAGGAAGAGCAACCAAAACTGAACAGACTGCAGATTATGGGGTCTAGGTATCAGCAGAGTTTTACTGATTTGACTGTTTCTTCTCACTTATCTACAGAAAATGAGTACATCAACCTAGAGAGAGCTCACACCAATGGCAGGGCCAGTCGTTTGAAGGGTTATGGAAACAGGCACATGCAGTTAAGACAAAAGAAAAATCCACAGTTCTTTAAGCGTTTCTGTAGTAGGGTTTAGCACACTTCAGCTTTCTTAGTGTCTATTAAAAAGACAACCACAAAGGGGACACGTCTGGCCTAACAGACATCAGGGACTGGTAGTGGCTGCAGAGCTAAAGAACTGCAGGCTAGGTTCCTCCCTCAGCAGTATTTTGTTAAAAAATAATACTCTGAATTCTGTGAAGCTTTTGGAACGCCCTACCCCTGCAGAACTGTGCTACAGGCTGCCTAGCCCTGCTTTATTCTCTGTCCTTTCCCAACAGCAGCACTCGGGCTCTGCTGCACATTTTTCATCTCTCTCAGGCTGCTGCTGTTAGTAATTTTCCAAGCCAAATGCACCACTTTTGATTAGTGCGCTCTACTTCCCATCTCGGTGCTCTGTAAAGATCCTGCACATGACCTGCTGCTCTCCTTGTCGATGAAAAGACAGGAAAAAAATCCCATGTAACATCACATTTTCTTTCTACAAAGCTGCTTGGCAATAGCTCACAAGAGTACTTGCCTTCCAAGCGTTGCTTTCTGCAGATGTTTTCTCTGGAGCCTTGTTTCTTTCTTACCTTTCCCTTTCAGCAGTCCTGTCCCAGACTCGCAACCCAGGCACCCCTGTAAATTGTTTTTTCCTTCCAGTCCTTGACAGCCTTGCCTTTTAATGGCAACAGACACAATTTCTGCCCCTTCCCTTCTGGGTTGCAGGAAACATTCCTGGAACAGAATCTCTTAGGCACCATCCATGACTTGGTGTCATCTTTGGGGGACTGTCTCTATGTGTGCTCTGGCTGTCATTGCTCTGGCCACTAACAACATACTTGGCAAACAAGGTGTGAAACCAAAGACACCGCCTTTCCAGCACAGGAAATACATCCACCAGCTTATATTGTTAATACAGGACGACTACCTGGTAAGTTCTGATTTCGTTAATGAGATGATGACATCCCTGACCTACATAACGAATTGCAGTGGCTCAGTAGCGCTTCCCACTGACTTGCTTTGAGAGCAACTTCAGGAGAGGCAGTAAGCTGTTGGCTTCACTTCAGCTGACCGGTGGTTATGCTAACATGGAAAGTCAGTTTGCCAGCGGGAAGGATGAAAGGAAGAGTGGGAAGAATGCAAAACAGAGCAGGGGCTTAAGAAACCGTAACAAACGTTGTCATTAACAGCACCAGTAAAGTGTTACTGTCAGATGTTCAGTCCTACCTCTGCTGACAGATATTCTCACTGCTCTACCTGTCCTGCTGCACTGCTTCTGCTCTTGGTTAGATGGTCATTAATTACAGCCTTACATCCAAGCTAAGAAGGGCCAGTATGAAAACTGCCAGTTACTGCAGAAAGGTACTTCGCTTCCCGCGGGTGCAAGAAGTGCAATGTCTTAAAACTGTATTTTTCCATTAGTAGCATTTCTCTGAATCAGAACAACCAGCACCCTGGGTAAACAGATTACTGCCCCAGTCTTGGTATGACTGCAAATTATTCCACTGGGTAACCGCTGTCCACGGGGGTTAGAACTTCACTGTTAAGTACCAGGACTCTGGAGCAAGTCCCCTCTCCTGCCCCTTTGATTTTTTACATATAAACAGGATTGATCTGTGCCAAGTAGCACACATGACAACATTGTTACCCTTCTGAACCTACACCAGAGGTGAACAGTAACTGCCTGGTTTTACCCATTAGATTCTTATAAACCCGTAAGCCAAAGCAGGTGTCTGCCTTCATGAAAAGCAAAACGTTGAGGCAGAATTCTGAGGAAAGGTTTCCAGCCAGTGTCGGTCACATCTCGCTGTTTGTCCTACTTGCTGACTTCCAGAAGCAGTAAAATAGCAGAAGTTCACTTCTCCAAGAAGCCCCACTGACTGTTAATCCCCTCCCTCAACCCCCCCCCCCAGCACCTGGAGTTTTTATTGACAAGGAGTGAAGGTCTGAAGCGTTCCATAGTTTGCCATTAACTGTTGGCCAGTCAGTAACGTTTCCTGAGACATGTTGTGTTATGCACTGAGGAACGTTAGATAACCATCCTGTGGGAGCGAGGGACAGCACTGCACAACGGTTTTTACCTTAACAGTCTTTCAGGTAAACATTCTGCTGTGCTTGGTCTGCTGTAGTCTGTGAGAAGAAGTAGCTGAAGCATTGCAAGCCAGACTGCTGCAGAAACAAGGACAGAATGGGGGCTTGTTCAGTAGAAACCAGAACATCAGTGAACACCAGTTTCTAATGTCTGGTTGCGAAGCAGGTCAGAGAGTGCTCACACCACAAAGTACCAGGCACCACAAGGGATTTCTGGAAGGCTTAGCAATTTCTGAGTCGTGGGGTTGGCTGTGGGTTGTTTCCAGGTTTTGGTTTCCCTCTTAAGTGGAAGAAGTACTTAAGAGTACAGTGTACTTAGGTACAGAGTATTTAAGAGTCCCCGCTGCTCCTCGATGCTAATGCGTTCGTCCTGGTGATAAAAGGTAATTCTCATCTTGGTGATGAGAAGGTCAGCTGCTTTTCAACTAAGTGCCACCAGCACCAGCACAAATTGCATTGATTTAGTCCATCAGCCCCTTGGCAAATTGGTCTGTTTGGTCTGGGCAGCTAAAAACATTCCACACGACTTGAGTTTTTTAATCTAAAAATTTGTTCTACTGTCTCAAGTTACGTTCTGTAAATAATAAGCAACACTGATGAAATACAAAAAGCTGAAGATTTGTAAAGCAGAATGAACAGTGGTGTGCCCACATCTGTGTTACATTAAACATGCACTCAACAGATTTGCTGATTCTTTTTTAATAAGCACACAAAGGCAATACAAGACAGAAATGCCCTCACGTCTACTAGTCACAGCAGGGAAGAGTGCTGCTGAATGAAGACACAAAGAGATTGGAAATGGTGTCAGAAGGTTGAGGCACACACTCCAGTTCCTCACTGCTCAAAGCTGAGCACTGGAGAAGCTCGTTTCCGATGACCATATGCACACTAAAACCAGTTAACAGTGTTAATTAGTTGGCTTGTGCTGAGCAGTTCACAGAATTCGTGTGATTCAGTTGACCAGTTTTAAGCCAGGAGTTTTATAATGAAACAGATCACCAGCCCATGGATATAAGAAGTTGTTCAAGTATTATTGGGGATAATTATTTACCATCTTAGATTGAAAAAGAACTTTGCAAGAGACATCCCATGTTTTACAGAACTCCAGTTACTCTTGTTCCTTCACCACGTGTTTGCCCCCGTCAGGTTCACACTCGGCTGCACCGATGTGAGGTACATCAATACACAGTGCTTTTGAGAACACTAACCATTCCTCATATTTTGACTGTCTTCTGGATCTAAAAAGTTTCCTTGAAGTCTGCCTGGATTGCTTTGACAAAACATTTTTAAAACCCAAAAAACCCAGAAGGTATCAAACTTTATATACCAAGAGATGATGCACTGGCGTGCAGGCATCCAGGCTGGCCCTCCAAAGAGACCTCTCTGGCCACAGGGCTCTCCCCCACACTCTAGTAATAATTTTCTTCAGCTAGACCCAGTTTTTGCTGCCAAAACTTCCAGCAACTGTCATCAATGCGTCGCATTCATAAAGGTGTTCCAGTTTAACCACCTCATCATTCCAACCCAGTTAAAGCAGTAACTTACTGGTTCTGGTATAGCTCAAGGTCTGTCAGTGTTTCCACTGTAAACTTGTTTTTTCAGGTTTGCATAAAATTTATTGATAAAAGCCTGGTCTGGGCTGTAACTTGGCATACTGACTTTCAGCCTGGGAACAATTTTTATCCCCTTGAAATAATTATAAAACAACTTTAGTTCAAACAAAGGAAAATTGGCAGGTAATATAAGCCTATGAAACAATTCAATTGCTGCTAGTATTTTGAAGAAATAATATCGAACCTGTTACTTTCTTGGCTCTGGAAAAAGTCTGCTTCATAAACACAGGGAGTGCTTTGTCTAAGGAGGCTTTAGTGCATTTCATCTGCTAAGTCAAAGGAGGAACAGCCTTACATATTCCGTCATAAACCACCAACTGAAATACCTGCTACAGTCGATCAAATTCAGCACTGAATTGCACCTGCAGCTGTCAAGTAGGCATCACCAGCGTTTCCACAAAGCAGGGAATGAAGACAGACCTTGCTTCAGACGTGTGTTGGGAAGACACCGTGTAACGCCTGAAGTGCCAGAATCAGTTAAATGCTAACCTGTGTGTCCATCAAAAATTAACCTCAAAGTTCAGCCATCACAGCAACAAACTAGAGATGATGCAGTCGTAGAACAGGAAGATAACGAGTTAAAACAAGCACATGGTACTGACTGTCTGGCACACACAGAGCTCCGTGAAATAGTGACAATCCACAACTCTGCCCTGGCTGATGTACAGGCTTTGCTGCTGATGCTGAACCCTTGTGAGAAACAGGAATGCTGCCTGCATTCACTGAGCACAAGAGACACTTACTGAGCACGGACAGAGTGTGTTATTTTTTATCTGCTCATTCTCTGCATCTGAGAACATTAAATGACTTGGGCCTAATTTCAGAAAAACCTGTGGCAACTGCGAGTCAAGGTCCATTGTCACTGCTGGCATCTGGTGAAGCTGAACTTCAAACAGGAAGTACAGAATCAGAGGGTTACAAAAGACCTTTGAGATCATCGAGTCCAACCGTTCCTGTCCTCTACTAACCCATATCCCTGAGCACTTCGTCTGCCCGCCTTTTAAATACATGCAGGGATGGTGACTCAGCCCCCTCCCTGGGCAGCCTGTGCCACAGCCCCACAACTCTTTCAGGGAAGAACTTTTCCCTCCCAGCTGAGCTGACCCTGCCCTGGGGCAGCTTGAGCCCATTGCCCCTTGTCCCATCTCCTGTCCCCTGGCTGCAGAGACCATCGCCCACCTCTCTGCACCCTCCTGGCAGGGCAGGGGAGGTGGGGAGAAGGTCTCCCCTCAGCCTCCTCTTCTCCAGGCTGAACACCCCCAGCTCCCTCAGCTGCTCCTCAGAGGATTCGCCCTCCAGCCCCTTCCCCAGCCTGGCTGCCCTTCTCTGGACTTGCTCCAGGACCTCCATGTCCTTCTGATGGTGAGGAGCCCAGAACTGGACCCAGCACTCGAGGTGCAGCCTCCCCAGTGCCCAGCACAGGGGCACAATCCCCTCCCCAGACCTACTGGCCCCACTATTTCTGATACAACCCAGGATGCCATTGGCCTTCCTGGCCAACTGGGTACACTTCTGGCTCATGTTCAGTCAGCAGTCACCCAACACCCCCAGGTCCTTCTCCTCCAGGCAGCTTTCCAGTCACTCTTCCCAAGCCTGTAGCACTGCACAGGGTTGTTATGTCCCATGCGCAGCACTCTGCACTTGGCCTTGTTGAACCTCATCCCATTGGTCTCAGCCCATGTGTCCAGCCTGTCCAGATCCCTCAGAAGAGCCTCCCTACCCTCAGGCATATCCACACTTCCTCCCAGCTTAGTGTCATCCACAGGGTTGCCTCCTTCCCGTGGTTAGGCTTTGGGGGTGCAGGTAGTTTCTCGAAGACCTGACACCCGAACCCAGAGATCTGGCACAGCTCTGTGATGGAATTCATTCACCAGTTCAGGCACAGATGCTTTTAAGGTGTGTTAAAAATGCACACACAGTGCAGGCAGTCCGAGTGTTGGATTTGGCATTAGAATGTCTCAGTTAGATGCAAGAATGTGTAAAATCACGAGCCAGACAGCTCCCTGCTGACCACATATCTGAGGAAGCTTATTTGCACCGTTTATTCCAGCAAATGCATGGAATATATTGTGCTTGTTAAATGTGTTCCCAAAATGCTAGTTTCAGGCAGAAACATGCAAATAAATGGTGCCTAGGGTTAAAACCTCCCACTTGCAGTCAAATCCCTCCTCTTTTGAGGGATCTACCAGCTCAAATGCTGAAGACCTTTATCTGACCCACTATACTTTTAGGAGAACTAGAGCATGCTGAAGAAGCAACTGTTTATCATGTAGGCTACTCCTGCCAACTTCCTAGAGATGCAGCTCTTCTCCTCCCTTCCCCCCAATCTGCGTACAAGATCAACACAAAACAGGGAACTATTCCTTGGGTTTATGGTTGTGCACAACCTCTTCAGGCTCCAAGTTCAAAAGGGAGCGAGAAGAGCTTAATTAAGATGTCATGATTCAGTTCTTTAAAACCAGCAGCGCAGCACATGTACTCACTCAAATGGCATGTTCTTAGGACAGCTTTACTGAACCCCAAGATCCACATAGGCCGTACGTGTTTGCATGCTAGACAGCTGCACAGCACTTACACCGGTCAGGCTCTGTGCATCAACCAGGATACACCCTTCAGCACTTGCTCCACCTCTGACTGCAAAAGCTGCACAGCAAGTGAGCACTTTTTTAAGCCCTTTGAGGTCATAAAATCTAGGAAGCTAGGTAAGGTAACACTGCCACTTCCCAATCTGTCCCAGACCCTTCCTGTACTGATCACAGCCTGATGACTACAGTTGTCACCTTCAAGCTTCCCATCTCACAAATGTGTTGGAAAACATTCCCATTCACCTTCTGATCCAAGGTAACAGATTCTTAGCAGGGATTTCTCATAAACCCCATCTGAAAAACATGAGCTGAATGTGCCTTGGTGAAGATTAAAGGCCATAACAGTACTGTGCCTCAGGGCACGGTGTGAGGTCTCAACACTTGATGTATATGGAGCATTACACTTACTTCTGTACTCATGTTTATACTGGTCCCATCAATGCCCATCTGCAAAACATGGCCATGCAACCACGGTCACGTCACCTGGAGTGTAACAGGAGTGTTTCCACACTGTGCTCTGCTTTTCTGGGAAAGCAAATCCACTTTGGGGAGGAAAGCAAACCAGGGGCCCTGCCCAGCCCCAGCACATGAACTGCTCGGTGTGCACAAAGAGCTATGTGAAACCAACTATGGAGACTGAACGTGTTTTCAGACCCTCCTTTATCTGCTTTTCACTTAGTACAACCAGGGCTGCAACAAGCACAGCAAGCTCCTCTAGCACAAACCTCACTGCACAAAAAGTTACTCGGAAAGTTTGTTTTGATTTTTAAAGTTAGGAGTTGCAAGAACAATTCAAATCAACTGGCTGTACTTAACTGATAAAGAGCGTTCCACATGTTAACAGCAACATTAGGTGAAAAAATTATCTATAAAAATACCAGCCACATGCTAAATGAGGTGACATCAAGGCAATAAATAGCTCCATCTGTATGAAAGAGTTTGTAGAACAACCCAGAAGACATCTCTGAACAAAAAAGTAACTATGGATAAAGTAGTACTGGAAAACACAGTGGGTTGGGATTTTTTTAAAGAAAAAAAAGATCAGTTTTACATATTTTTCTCCAATCACTTTATAAATCTGCTGCGCATTGGAAATCAGACACACATGTATTTTTTCCAAGTAAAGAAAGTCGAAGGTTTACATTTTAAAGCAAAGTGACTATTTCTGAATGGCAGCAGTATATATTACATGCAGCGTGAGAGGGTTAAACAGGACAGCCTCAACTCTTTATAAACTTTTGCCCTCTGGATATGTACTCATTGGCTGCTGTACAAGACTCGAGCTGTATTACACGCCTTAACGATATGGTTCAACTGTCGGTCAGGCTCGGGGCCTGGCAATAGGCCAGACCGCAATCAATGGGACACAAACCTCCCCCTTTCAGATCATCACGGAGGCTCATATTATCTCCTTTTTGTCGTGCTGGTTAAATTTATGGAGCAGAACCCCGAAGCTGCATTCCTTGGCTTGGGCCGGCCCACGCGGGCCTCCCTTTGTTTGGTACTGTAAGCGAGGCGTGCTTTGGAGGATTGCAGGGTTGTTAGTTCAGGCACTGACTGTTTGCTCATGACTGAAATGAAAAGAGTTCAGTGGAAGGGCAAAAGGACAGCACAAGTGTAAAACCCCATCCCAGCAGGCCCTGGGCTCCCATCGGCAGGCTCTGGACTGAGCAGAAAACCTCACCCTTAGTGGCAGGGAAGAAGTCTGTCTAGTAACAGGTAAGTGGCAGGCTGTGGGCTGGCACGCACCTTGCCCCAAGGTCCCTTGCCTTCGCCAGCAAGCCTGTAATTACCACATAAACAACTAGCCTGGCTTACAGTACTGCTTAGAAGCAGTATTAAAGCACTAAGAAGCGGTATTAAAGCACTGCTGTACCTTGTGATTTGGGAGTAGAACCCATCAGTACAAACAGCAGGACCTGTTCAGCCTCACAGTTGAATATTCCTCCCATTTTAAATGAGTGAACCCAGAGAACGCGATGCTGTGATTGTCATGCTTGGGAAGAAGACATGGCAAGTAATTCTAGTGAGACACAAAGCTACTGGAAATGCAGTATGCAGGGGAGAAAAAAGACTGTTCTGTACCTAACAGGCATTTCCTACATCCATATATTTGGTCTCAGAATGGAAAAAGTCCACCTTGGGCTATGCTCAGATACTCTCTACTCAAAGCTCTATTACTGTGGTGATTAAAGGCCACTGTGTGATATGGGTCACAAAATTAAGGATGGAAGGAAGCTTTTAACATCTCAAGTCAAAATCATCTGGAGTGAATGCAAATGTAAAAGTCAACTTGACAGATGGCATTCCAAATAACTCAAAGAAACACACAGGAAACCACATGGACTCTTCCTGATCATCCCAGTTACTGCACGGTACCTCTGTGCTTTCTTTGGTACAGCAAATCTCTGTGCTACCTTCAGCAGTATACAACTAGCAAAACTCATTCCCAGAAAGCTGCTCTAGACCTGCTGTACCAGACTTCACCCCTTTGGCACAAGCAGCAGATATTTCAGGACGTGAGGCCATGGCAGCCACTGCGCTGGCGAGCAGTTCGTGCCATTTGTGGTTTAGAAAGAAGTAACTAAATGCTGTATTCTCCTTGCGTTACACCAGTTTCATCTTTCCTACTATTTTTATGAACTGAAAATACTATTAAGGGGGCCAAAAGATATTACAAAAACCCCCAGAATGTGCATTAATTTTTTTTTTTCTTCAATTCTGGGGCTCAAGTCGGAGGGGTTTAATGCAGCCTGATGGTTTGTCCTGGTACATTCCAGCAGACACGTCTGTTTTGAATAAAGCTTTTGTTCGTTTCTGGTGTGCATACGCTTTCAACTTATCCCACCTAATTCTAAGCGAGTAATTTGTGAATGGAAATTGTGGGATACTTTACTGCCTGGTCTTTGATAACTTCTCAGCTTGTGCTGCTGATGCTAACACACAAAGAGATATTTTTTTCCCATTTTCAAAGTCTCTCCAATTCCGTTTGAGGAGACACCGGACTAGTTCAATCTGCAGCGCTCTGTAATTGTTTCAGCCCAAGAGCATTATTGCATAGAACACTCTGGAACAGCAGCAGTGTTTAGCAGAGCGCTTTCTGAAGACACTACTAACACAGGAAATGTACAGCACAGCAAAAGGGGTTCCTTTGACTTTTTGGCCTTGGTTTCCAAAAGCTTTTGCCGAAATATAAGACAATTAGACAAATGTTTACTAAGGAAATAATAATTTCTCCCTGTCCAGATGCATTCCTTTTAGTTAACAGTTAAATACTGTGAAGTGGCACATGGTACAAGCATTCCATTTGTGGGGCAAACGCAGTCCTCTGGGTTGTCACTGAAAGTGGAAGTAGATGAATAAATCTGTGGTAACCCCCCCAAAGGATTTACCCGCTCCTTTCCCATGGAAGTTCATCATGGCCTCAAATGTCTGATGGACTACATCAGGCTGCACGACACTGCCTTGGATCTCACCTAACTGGGACACTGCAGTTCCCTGCTGCAAACGTCTGCCTGTCCCAAAAAGAACCAGCTTCCCCCTGTCTTGAGAGGTGTCACATTTGAAAGCAAGCAAGTGTTGTACCCGGGACGCTCCTTTCATACCAGGCTGTCCCCACACAACAGAACGCCTTTCCCAAACCAGTTACACAATGAAATCAAGCTGGAGCTGGGTCCTGCTCTGAGCCCTGTTCAACATAAGAGCTGTGCAAGTTCCACTCCATGCAGTGCCCCTTTGCCACTGATGGAAATGTACCTGACCCTAGTTGTAACTCACCCAGGAGCTAGTGAACATTTTGGCTTTGTGGAGACTATTGCAGTAAGAATTCAGGCTGGATGGAGCCCTGGGCAACCTTGTGTAGCTCCAGGCCTGGAGGCTGGTGGCCCTGCCTGTGGCAGGGGGTTGGAACTGTAATGATCCTTGGGGTCCCTTCCAACCCAGACCAGTCTGTGATTCTATGCAGAGCTAGTAACAAGCCAAAGATTCTGTTGCGATGAGCTGACACCTAACATCCTCACATGTATGGGTGAGCAGAGACGGGGACATAAGGGCATGTATCTCTGGGCTGGTTCAGCCTGGAGTGTAGAATGCTGCAGGGAGACCTCACTGCAGCCTGCCAGTCCCTGAAGGGAGCAGAGAAACAGGAGGGGAATCAGCTTGTTAAAGGGCAGAGACTGGCAGGACAAGGGGGATGGAGTGAAGCTGGAGGAGGGAAGGGTTAGAGGAGAGATTGGGGGGAAGTTCTTTCCAGAGAGATTGGTGAGGGGCTGGAACAGGCTGCCCAGAGAGGGGGTGGGTGCCCCATTCCTGGAAGTGTTCAAGGCCAGGTTGGATGGGGCCCTGGGCAACCTTGTGTAGCTCCAGGCCTGAGGTTGGTGGCCCTGCCTGTGGCAGGGGGGTTAGAACTGTATGATCCTTGGGGTCCCTTCCAACCCAGACCAGTCTGGGATTCTATGAATTCAGTATGCATTCAATTTTTTTAAAAATTACTTGCTGCTAATTATGAATGTGCATCTAAAGAAAAACACACTTTCACAGTTTATGCTCAGCTGACGACTCAGTGTTGTTCACTCTAATGTTTTCCATTTTCCAATGTTTTCCATATTCACTGCTCAGTTCTCCCCTTGCAGGGTTCCCTTGCAGTGCCCCAGTCCCTGTGTCCCCTCACCAACAGTCTGAACTCATCCACGGTACCTTTCTGCCCTCAAACATCAAGTTAAACACTGAAGTTTTAATGGAAAATCCTTACAAAATGGGTGCTGTATTTAGAATGACAGTTCAATCCTTCATAAAGTTTCCCTTGTTAATGTTTCCAGGCATGTGAACCCAGCACCACACAGCTTCTGAAACCAGGCTTTTGCTCAGCAGGAATATGTTCTGCCATGGCAAAGCATAAAGGTTTGAAACAAAAGACCTCACACAAGTTTCAAGTAAAGTTTAGCACCTGCAAGTGGAATTAAAATCATCTACAACTTTGTGCTAATATGCAGGGTGCATAAAAACCCAGAAATGATAATGCAAAGGAGAGCTCTAACGAGCAGCCTCAGCAGCTTTAGCCCTTGGGCTCACAGAGGTCTCTTTAAAACACAGAATTCTGTCAGTGACAGGACTCATCAGAGTTGGGCAGGGCATGAAGTTATCTCCCTACTGCTAAGTTTCACATGGTGACTATCAGAAGAGAGCAGAAACCCTTGCAGCAACAGTTCCAGAATAATCTGCAAGTTGCACTGACCTGGCAGAGGCCTGGGAGAAAGCCACGACGAAGCCTCCTGCACAGCTCGGCACGTCAGACACTCTGCACAGAGCTGTCCTGTACTTGGGCTGCTCTAGGACTTCACACGTCTCCAAGCACATCTAGAGACACAGCAGCTTTCCTGGTCTGAACTGGTCTTTAGGACTTTTGGCAACATATGACAAATATGGAAACAATCAGAACTCATATGTGACACTGGGGTGCTTGGAACACGTAAAACCCACGCAAAAAAAGGTATCAAGTCACAGGCATGAACTGGTCAGACACTACATCTCTGCTGCATGTTCAACTCTTTTATGCTCTCCTCTGCATTACAGTTTGAAAGCATTAAGGTGGCTTTATTAATAAATAACAAGGATAATAAATGTATGGTTACATAATAAGTTGTAAGATTAGCTTTGAAAAAAATCCAGCCTAAAGAGAGATTTTAAAGTACTTTCCTGTACTTTAAGCATATCCATCACTTTTTGCACTACCACCATGAGCCATAAAACACCCTCTGGATCTCAGCTGTGTTCCTTTGGCTCCATGATCCAAACACAGGGTTTGAGCTGCAGGAGTCCCACTGCCAATCAATACATTTTGAAAGCAGAGGAGACTTACATCCATGCAGCACAGTCACAGTAACACAAGCTACAGAGTATTCCTCAGGGTTCTATTCAATTGGCTCCCCTTGCTGGAATCAGAACACACCTTTCAGGAAGAGCTACAGCCTCAATTAGAATTCCTCACCTCACTCAAAACTGATGCAACAGTTAAAGTCAAGCAGCTTAAATTCAGAGCTTTTTATAAAATCAACCATGCAATTAGATAGAGAATTGCAAAGGGCTATAATTTACAGTTATATAATCATGCTATTCAAATGCAGCTGTAATGAATTGGTTGACTCAGCTTTGCACCAGTACTGGAAACCTGCACATGGGCTGTCGGTCTCAAGATAAGGTCAAGATGGCCCTTGCATCCTTATTAACTCAAATGCCACTTGAGCTCAGTCACTGCCATCAGCCTGCATTCAGCGTGGCTGCTGGTTCTGTGTACTTCCCTTGGAAGAGTCTGCAGGGCCCAGCATGCTTAAAGAGAATATTCAACTGGAGCCAGCGACTTGGGTTTGGAACACTGTGCTATTCCCATTCCAAACCACACATACTTGAACAGTTAACAAATGCGGCAGGGGGATACTGGTACACAGCAGGCTAAAAAATGTACAAATCCTGTGTTGGTTTGGGTTTTTATACCCCCAAAAGAACAATTTGGTTGCTTCATTATACAAGCACATAAAGCTTCCTCACCAAACAAAATATGAGTGCAAGGTTGCTTATAGGTGCTGGGGTATTTGGGGGGTATTTTTCCCCCCTCCTACATTTACCTATTCTCAAGTACATTTGTTCATATAAAAACCTGTCTGGAGCAGATTTGGAGACTGGAGAAATGTAGGAATTGAGAAAGGATTTTCTTTTTGTTTGGGTTTTTTTCCCCCTTGTATGAGCTGCTGGGTCAGAAGCTTTTTGTGTAGTGTGTGCAGAGAGCAGAATTCTTCCCTGGTGCTCAGCTGTGACAGCAGTTTCAGAACGTGGTGGAAGCAAAAATGAGGTTCCACTCAACTGTCTTAACCTCATCTCTTAATTGACAGTTAACAAGTTAAGGGGAAAAATGTCACATAGGCAGACACAAGCTAGAGATAAGGCTGGCTAGAGGCACTCCCATTCCCAGATGTATCTAGTTTGTCAAGTGTGGATAGCGTCATGGCTACCGTGTAGAGGCTGTATCTCACAGGAGCAGTGCAGAGCATGAATTGCAAGTGTATGTGTATTTTGAAACACACTAACAAAAACACAGCTCAGCTGGTAAGAGAACTCAGGGTACAGCCAGGTGTGCTTCTCCCCACCTTTAAACCAATCAGTCTGTGTGGTTACAAAGGTAAGACACAGACAAGAAAGCAGTAGATGTGTGTCACAGAATCACAAGGTTGGAAAAGACCTTTAAGATCGTCAAGTCCAACCAATCCCATCCTGAGCTAAACCAGATCCCTGAGCACCTCATCTACCCTTTTTTTAAACACACACAGGGGCAGGGACTCAGCCCCTCCCTGGGCAGCCTGTGCCACAGCCCCACAACTCTGCCAGGGAAGAACTTTGCCCTCCCAGCTGATCTGACCCTGCCCTGCGGCAGCTTGAGCCCATTGCCCCTTGTCCCATCTCCTGTCCCCTGGCTGAAGAGACCATTGCCCACCTCTCTGCACCCTCCTGGCAGGGCAGGGGAGGTGGGGAGAAGGTCTCCCCTCAGCCTCCTCTTCTCCAGGCTGAACACCCCCAGCTCCCTCAGCTGCTCCTCAGAGGATTTGCCCTCCAGCCCCTTCCCCAGCCTGGTTGCCCTTCTCTGGACTTGCTCCAGGACCTCAATGCCCTTCTGATGGTGAGGAGCCCAGAACTGGACCCAGCACTCGAGCTGCAGCCTCCCCAGTGCCCAGTCCAGGGGCACAATCCCCTCCCCAGACCTACTGGCCACACTGTGTCTGACACAACCCAGGGTGCCATTGGCCTTCCTGGCCACCTGGGCACACTGCTGGCTCATATTTAGCTTGCAGTCACCCAACACCCTCAGGTCCTTCTCTGCCTGACAGCTCTCCAGCCAGTCTCCCCCAGCCTGTAGTACTGTTCAGGGTTGTTCTGTCCCATGTGCAGCACTCTGCACTTGGCCTTGTTAAACCTCATCCCGCTGGTCTCAGCCCATTCATCCAGCCTGTCCAGATCCCTCTCAGAAGCCTCCCTACCCTCAGGCAGATCAACACTTCCTCCCAGCTTAGTGTCATCTGCAAACTTACTGGGGGAAGATCCAATCCCTTCATCCAGGTCATTGATAAAGATGTTGAACAGAGCTGGACCCAGGACTGAGCCCTGGGGGACGCCACTGGTGACCGGCCTCCAGCTGGATTTGGCTCCATTCACCCTTTGGGCCCAGCCATCCAGCCAGTGTTTAACCAAGCTGAGGGTCCCCCTGTCCAAGCCAGTGGCAGTTTTCTCAGAGATGTGCTTGGAGTTCTCATGTGATTTTGTGTTTGTGTACTTACCAAACTGCAATCCCTGACCTCCTGGGTTTACACATCAGGCTAAGTACCAAACACGTAAGACACACACGTAAACACGTCCGTTTCACAAGTTACACCTAGCTCATTCTTCAAAGCTTCCTGCCCCTCACTCACACTTCATCAAGCTTATTGTTCTCCACTGCAACTCTGAGGGTAGACACTGCAGGATTCCAAGTGCAGCATAATAAAACACAGGAAATGGAAAAGCCAAACGGGAAGAACAAACAAGCAGAAACCCCAACATTTTTCAAAGCTTTTTCTCTCAGCTTTCTGACAAGAAACTCTACTTGGGATTTTCTTTCACCTCCTCAGCACACAGGATCTCACGTACACACAACAGGACTTCTTGGCATAACACTATCATATAAACTCAACTCTTGGCCACAAAGAGTAAAAAGAATCTTCTCTTGGAGCAGCTCTTTTAGCACTTCACCCTTTCCCTCCTTCCACATTCACTGGCAGCACTAATGAATGTTCACTTACTTTAAACACAATCACCACTACCTTGCAGAGCTAGTAACAAGCCAAA
>VZTU01028369.1:0-16818 GCA_013400835.1 Zapornia atra | reverse complement strand
TGCACATCATTTAGACATGTATTTGGTGTGCAATACTTACCACAAGCTCTAGGGAACTTGGAAATCATCACCTGGGGTTCATTGGCCAAATGAAGCAATTGTACAGCTTCCATTTGAAGCATGCTGGAATCCTGTTTGAACTAATTTTTATTTCAGAGCACAACTTGGCAAATTATACTAAGAAATTTACAAAACCCAGTAATACAGTATGGCAATAAATTCAAGGGATCTTTCATACGATTAAAGAATATTTGTATTATCATGGGATTACAGGTCTGCACTTTGGCTGATTCACTCACATTTTTCACATTTTTACCCATGTCTGTAATACAAGCCATGCAATGGAGCTGACAGAATGTTTGTAACGTGATTAGACAAACTCAACAACAATTTTAAAATCCAGTATTTTGATTACTTTTCTTTTAAGGCCCTCTTGCACAGCTGAAGGTTGTTTATTAGTATTTGAAAACTAACTTAAATTTCATATTCCTTTGTAAAATAATGGCAATTTTTTTTTTCATTTTTTGTTCCCCTCTCATAATTTGGTGGCAGATTTTACTGGTCTATGGGGAGCATCATAGTATTCTTCTTTTGATTTTTGCCATGATGTTATATGCTATGGATTATAACATGATGAGTTGCTGAGTTTATTTAATAAGATTGATAGGCATATGCTTATGTCTGATAAGAACTGAAATCTGAAGAGGAAACCTCCTGCATACTAATGGATGTGTAGTGTCTCATTGGTGTCTGCTTTGATATATTCTGTGGTATGTTCTATTTATCCCAGTAGGCAAAAGTTAACTAAGTAATCTGTTGCTGTTTTGTAATTCCATTTGGTTTTCTAATTTTTTAATAATTAAAATTGCCACATTAAAAATTATACAAATATTAATCTATAGGTGTGATGAAATATTGACATTAACTGAGAATCCTATTCTTACCATTTTATAAAGCACCAGATTAATTGATCCAGACTGAGAAAGTGTCGTGTAAAACCCTCTCAGAGATCCAGCTGAAATGCTATTCAATTCGCACAGAAATTTCCATCCAGGTCTCTGAAACAGTGGCTTCACTAGCATTCCCACAGGTCCTTCATTTGAAAGTACTTCAGGATTTTTCATTTGTTTAAATGCTTACTTACCCAGTCATTTATTCTAACAGTTATTTTAGCTGTAAAACCTCACCTGTAAATTTGTGTTTCTAATGCATGCAATGATTGCAAGATCTCCCAAAAATATCATTTCTTATTATTTTCCATTTTGGTGTTAAACGTTCCATAACACCTAACACTCTCAGTGCTATGCTTCAGCTCATCCAGCTTCATGCAAAAAAGGAAAATTTGAGCTACAAGGATTCAATACACATCACTCTTTAAGTCTTGGTAAGATTAAACAATAAATCATATCTATATAGCACACACAGAAATTGTTGAAAAAAGATCCTTAAATTTGAAAATATTATTCAGACATTAAGAAATCCTGAACTGCAGAAGTGGAATTATAATCTCACTCCTATGTGCCAACATATAATGATGCAGGTCTTAGTTTTCTTTCATTTCATACTGCCCAAACCCGGCTTGGAAGATGGTTTTTATATTTTTTTTTATTCATGGACTCTTCTTACTTAGTCATAATTGTTTATACTTGAGGGATACATACACCTTGATTAATTTGTGTTCTGAGCTTTCCTGTGAAGGGAGACTTTTCCAGAGAAGACCAACGTGAAACTGTTCCTCCTTTTCTTTTAAATGCCTGCCATGTTCTCAAGGGCTTCTGCTGCAAATGACAGAGAAGTAAGTACCAACCTCCTTCACTGTGCTGTTACAATTTAACTTCATATCAAGTTCATTTTTTTAAGAAAATGTGTGTTGGAATTCTAGCGAAAAAAATATAGTACATCCCTGTATTTTGAAAAATTGTGGGAGCCAAATTAAATTTTCACAAGATGAGCAGAATATTTGACTTTGCAAATTTCACCATTGGTCAACAGAGTTCAAACCATGAAATTCACCACAGAAGTATCTGAGCCAGCTGAGTAGCTGAATCACTAGGTTGCCATCCAAATGTGGACAGCAATGGCAAAAGGAAGTCATAATTCCTTTTGCTAGCGAGCAGAGACTTTATTTACAGAAGAGTAATGTAATAAAGCTTCCAAAGAAAAACATGAAAATATTTCTTTATGGTATTAGAGTACCCTCTGGATAAGCAAAAGAAACTAAATGACAGTTGCCATCTTTTTTATTTGTGAAGACTATTTAAACAAGTCTCTGCAAGCCACTGGCATGAGCTGGCAGTGCTGCACATAGTAGGTGGGTGACTAGAGCAAGGAGAGCACCCCATGATAGTTCTTGTTCCAGGTCACAGACCATCAAAGGAAATTTTAACTTTGAGTGCACACAGTGATTGAAGCAATTGCCGTGTTATTTTCTGCCACCAGCAATGAAGCATTGTCTAAATCAAGATTTGGCAACCACCTAGAAGGTATCACAGTTGCACAGAATCATAGTGCCCACAGCCATAGTATTAGCCATTATTAGAACTGGAATAGAGAACAAATTTAGCTCAGATGAGTATTTTTGCTTTCAGGTAATTCATTGCTTTCAGAAAGGAGAAGGGATAGATGCAAGTGCTGTTGTCCAGAGTAAGATCATTAGAACCCTGTAGATGCACGTCTTCTTGCAAAGAACTACATGAAGTTTGAAGCCAAAAGATTTCAAGAATTAAATGCTACTGAGTAATAATGTAATATTTACCATAATTCTCACATTTTAGACAGAGAATTCCGGAACTGGTACCTCCTACTGCTTTTCCTTATGGTTGCAAGGCTAAATTGAGTTTGGGTCTTGGTTTTTTGGGGGTTTGGGGATTTTTGGAGTAGGAGGAGGAGAAGGGAAAAATGCAGGTGGGGCGGTATGCCAGTATTCTAGACGTTCTAGGGCAATAAACCTCATGTTCAGCCTTGAAACCATCAGTACCATGTGATAGTGGCACTGAGGACACGCAAGGTCATCCTTCATGTCCAGCTCCATCACTTAAAAATCAGAAATGTAACCAGACCCACTATCTTCTGTCTCAACTTGCAGAAGCCCATATTTCAGCTGATGAAGGGTTCATGTCACTCCTTAGGGAAAAAACCTTCAGCCACAAGCAGCAGTTTGAGATGTAATAGTGTGCCAGTACTGCTTTACCAGAAGCCAAATGTGACAAAGCAGGATATGGTTTGCATAAAACTGAAAGGGACAAATGAGATTCATTTTATCCAAAACAGCCAATGCTTTTATGGCTGGAGAACTGATAAATTATTCAAGTCTGTGGGCAGATTCAACTTTATTTAGACAATATCATAATCCTAAAGCTGGAATTGAACTCTCATCATTTTGTGAAATCTTAGGAGATTTTCTTAATTTTATATTTTTTATGGAGATTAAAACAGTTGATGCCAAGTGGAATAAAGTATCTCTCTGATATGAAGAGACTCTCGTCTCCTGGCACAGTTCTCTCCCCTGTGCACATACCATACAATAGATCTTGTGCTGACTCTGGGGTCTTTCTCAGGATGTGTTTCATAGAATTTAGAGACAAAGATGTTGTGAGGAACAGTGTCAAATGCTTTGCACAAGTCCATATCGATGATGTCAGTCACTCTTCCCTCATCCACCAACACTGTGTTGGCTATCACCAATCACCCCTTATTTTCCCTGCACCTTAGCAGTTTCCAGGAGGATCTGCTCCATGATCTTGCTGGGCACAGAGATGAGACTGACTGGTGTGTGGTACCCTGGCTTTTCTTTCTTTCGCTTTTTAAAAATGGGAGTTAAGTTTCCCCTTCTCAAATATGATGGATAGTGGCTTAGTCACTTCATCTGCCAATTCCCTCAGGACCACAAATTCATCTCATCAAGTCCCATGGACTTGCGTACTTTCAGGTTCATTAGGTTGTCTCAAACCTAATCTTCTCCTACAGCAGGCAGCTCATTCTTCTAACCCTTTTGCTTTCTGCAACTTGGGTTGTGTAGCTAGAGCACTTGTCAGCAGACTGAAGCAAAAAAGTCATTGAGTACCTCAGCCTTCTTATCCCAGGCAACCAGATCTCCCATTTCCTTCAGGAGTGGGCTCACCTTTTCCCTCATCTTCCTTGCCTGTGAGGACATCAGTATCACAGCACACACCCTATTTTTAGTGACAAAATTCAGTTTTCCAGAGGAAATGGTGTGCCTTTTCTGGACATGGGTATTTTCACAATGGCCTGTTTCCAGGAGTCTTGTTTCTAGAGAGATAAGTCTGGCAGTCCAAGTTACAAACATTGTACCTGAAAATAAGTAACTGTTAAACATAGACCATGTACAGTTGCAGTGTCACTGGACAAAATTGCCTCCAGTGTTATTGGCCTCTGGGCTGCGGCCTCATCTTCAACATGGGCTGTGGGCTGGAGAGAAGGCAGGACAGGAGGTGCTTGGAGGACTTGTGGTGGTTTAGCCCTGGCTGGAGGCCAGATGCCCATCAAAGCCAGTCTATTACTCCCCTTCTAAGGTGGACAGGGGAGAAAATATATATTAAGAGGCTTAGGAGTCAAGATAAGGACAAGGAGAGATCATTTTATCAGCGACGATATGGGCAAAACAGACTCAACACAGTGCTGGAAAGAACTATTCTAATTTATTACACTACACTAGAAAGAACAGTGAAGAACCGGAGTCGGGAGCGCAATCAAATCTTAAAACCAATGCAACCAGATCTTAAAAACACGTTCCACCCACCACTCCCTTCTTAGCAGACTTTAATTAGAATCTTGCTCCCTTCTTCCCTTGCTTCCTTTCTCTCCGGCACCTGGGGTGCCTACTCCCCCTTCCTGGCCTTGGTGTCTGCACAGCTCGTTACATCTTCTCACTCCCTTCTCCGGTGGCAAAATGCAGCTGCTTCCGGGTTGTTTTCTCCTATATGTGATCCTCAGAGGCGCTCTGACTATCTCTCATTGGCTTGGCCCTGTTCAACAATGATTCTGGCCTTGGATTGTTCACATTTTGGAGCTCCAGAGAATTCCGGCAACTCCTCACAGCAGCCATTTTCTGCACCCCCTGTTCTTTTCCAACACCCAACCTCGCAAAACCATGACAGGACTGCAGGTGCTGCATCTGCCTGGAAAGCAAAGAGCAGGCATCTCCACTAAGACTTCCACTCTCCAGAAAATGAGGGGGATCTCATGCTAACCTCTACCTTGTGACATTGAGCATGAGCAAAGGGTCTCTTCAGGAAAGCACAGCAGGGTGAGATGGAGAGGGTGACCGCAGCCTTGTTTCTGTGCGTGACGGTGCCCTGCAGCCATGCACATGTACGCTTGCACCCTCTCAACTCACCCACTTCTTCCACTGCTGTCAGTGATGCATTTTGAGTTTCAATTTTTTTCTTGATACGGGGACTAGAGTAGCAAACGATGTGCATAATACCAAAAAGAGCACTCTGTTACCGTAGACGATGACACAAAGTCATTTCACTCTATTTCATTCTGTGTCCCCCACAGAACCAACATGCATACTGCTGTGAGGACCTGACAGACGTCTTCTCAGTATTTTTTGCTTGTGCCCAGTCCAAGTACTCAGACCTTGCCTGAGGTGCGGGTGAGCATGTCAGTGTAAGGTGGAAAGTGCTTGAGGCTTGACTTTGCCTGCAGGATGCTACCTGGAGGGAACCAGACACAACAAGGAGCCTGGTGGGAGCTGACAACCCATCTTTCAGAAAAGATGTAAAATCTGAAATTTTAACTGAGAATGTGAATTTCCCTGAGCGAAGTGACTTTGGTATGTACAGTTGCTTGACACGTGATCAGCATTGACCGAGTTATCCTATACTGCAGTGACCTCGAGGGCCAGAGCACTGAGGAGCACACAGAGTATCTTTAACACTTGCCAAGAGCAGTAATCACAGCAGAGAGTTCAGCCACCATCTCCACCTACAGTCAAAGCTAATGGTTATGTCTGACCCCTCTTAGAGACCAAGCCTAGCAATTAAATCACTTGACCATGAAGTGATAGATGCAGTGTTCATGGGGGGATGTGAAGTCTCATTACCCAGGAGAGCACCCCAACTGGTGGCATACACATTAAGCTTCTCCTTCCCCTTTCTAAAGAAGCTTCCCCCATGCCAGTGCAGAAAAGATGCAAGATTCTTTGGACCCAAAAAAGCGAGCGAGCATGGGACAGGATTAATCAGTGCCAAACAGTAAAAGGTGTGTGTCACGGATGAGGGGTGGTTCTGCTCTGGAGATGGCATTTGAATTTGTAGAAGGAGGAAGCAGTATTGGGTTGTGTCTCTAATTCAAATACACACTTTAATCAAGGGTCCCATACTCCTAAAATCAGTAAGACATGGATTTTCAGACATATGCTTCTATTTTACTAGCAACAGCCTAGGCATAAAACAACCTCACATTGTCATTCTTCATCAGCTTCATTCTCAGGAATCCAGTACTCCAATATATAGATTTAGGTATATACTTGCTAGAGAACATTTCCCTGGGAATTTAATTCCCATGTGGAAATGCTCTGCATTACTGTGTGCAGCTCCCTGACTTGCTAGGTGCCTCAGGAGTGAGGCATTGCTGTACGGTGCTGAGATACCAGTGATGAACATCACTAGGAATAAAGAACATACAGATACACACAGACATACACAAAAAGAAAAAACAAACTTTTCTCTCTGCTGCACAGCAGGAAATCCTGAGCAAGACATTAATGAAATCAGATGAACCCTTCACTGTAGAAGCGATGAAGTGCCATGAGGGGGCTAGTCTAGTTGCCATCTATTCTAATGGTTTATCACAGTACTTTGGGAACTAAATTATGTATGGAGCTTTTATTTGTCTGGTCTGTGTCTTCTCTCCAGCCTATTGCAGATTGGAAATATTTCAGCTTCTCTACTTCTAAGATAGTGGATACACAAAACTGAGGTTTATATACACAGTTCTTTTAATAAAAGATCTGTAAGTGTCCCTACACTGAATGAGCAATGATAATTTGGCTTTGAGAGAGATTCCAAGCCCTGTGGTTTTGCTCCTTCTTTCTCGTTACAGTGAGTAGTAATAGCTGTACAGTATGTAGAGAGCTCAACTGAGGTACTTACCACAAAGCAATGTGAATTTCTACACATGGTCGTGGGAAAAGAATGAGTGAAACCACACTCGGGCAAGCAATACTTCTCACCATATCTACTAACACTGAGATATTTCCATGAAAATCGTCATGGAATGATTCTGAGTGTTAAATGGGCAGCAGCACATTTGATCAGAGTAAAGGAGATGCCTTTCATTTTCCATGAAGTTGTAATCACAACCAAAAGCCAAAACTATAAAAGACAATTTTTTAATGAGGATTAAAAATATGAATGCTTGCCTGGATTGATAGCATTAGTGGTTTGGTTTGGGGTTGTGGATTGGGGGTTTTTTGGCTGATTACATGTAGGATGTGTATTACCAGTAAAAGCATTTCAGATGCTTTGAAATGAATTTTTTGTATTTAATTAATCTCTGACATCAGCACTGAAACCACTACAAATATTGAAAGGATTATAAGCAAACATTTAGTAGCAGCATGTAAATACTAATAAAAACTCACAGGTACAGATCCAAAGCACAGATGTCTTTCTACACATTTTACTCAAAAAATGCTCCTAAGTGTGGAGATTAAAAAAAAAAAAAAAAATTATATTTAAATACACTGAAAGCATCTTTCTTCATTAACCATCCTACCCACCTCAGTGAACAAATGAAGAGCATCCTGGAAAACCTAGATCCGAAAATTGCAAAGCTTTAGTGCCCTCCTACTGACATTAAATTGGAATATGGAAACTATTAAGAGTCATCAGTTACTGAAATGCTCCAAAATACCTCACTTCAGCTCGGGGACACCTTCTAAGGAAAGAGGAGGACTTAATAGCATGCCCAGGTACCATGTTGAAACTTGTGAATACACAAATCAGTTTAGACACTGTCATTTCCTGCTTTCTTCCTTTAGACCAGCTACAACTGCAATTGTAACCTGCAGGATGGCTTCCCCTCTGCCTCTACACAGCAACCATTCCTGTTGTAGCCCAACACTTCCAAAAAAAAAACCAGCAAAAATCCCAACAAAAACATAACACACACACACACAAAAAAGACCAGCCAATTCATTACAGCACTTGAAAGGAAAAATTTATGAAAAAATCTTTAATGCAGCCAAAGGACTAGGGGAGGGTGTGCTGGTAGATTTGAAATGAGAATTATTGGACAACATTAGCATAGTGTTCTTGAAAATAAAGAGCAGATTAAGCATCTGTGTCAGAGAAGCATTAGAGCCTAAATGGAACTAATGCCAAGAAATACTGCTCATAAATATAAGTGCTGCTTTAGCGGTTGCTCTTTTTTCTTTTAAGGGGTTATGTAACGCAATACACAACTTTACTGAGGATAATAATTTGTGTCACTCTCATATGTGACTTTGGCAGAGACACAATCCCTTACAGGAAAACATTGCTGGCAACCAATAAAGATCCCTGCATTGACACACATGTGATTGCATTAAAAGGGAAACAGAAATCCAGTTCACACAGGGAATTTTCTGGTCTGATGCCTACCCACACAGACATCAATGGGGGAGCAGGTTGCTGTGGAGTTGAGCGCATCCTCGCAACAACAGCCAGTTGGTGAAATGGTTGCTGGGAGCCTGGCTGGGAAAGCAACTGACAGCTGGTCATCGACATGGGCAAAGGCGAGAGGCTAGACTTCAGGAGGAGGGGACATGTGCCACCAGCTTTCCTGCTCAAGGGTACGGCACCCCTGAGGCCATCAGCCACCCCTACTCTTGTCATAACAGAGACAGAAACCCAGAAGGCATGAAAATGTTCTCTTCCCACACACTGTCATTTCCAGTCATGATGGTGGTGGTTTTACTGGTGGAAATGAAGTACTCCCCACTTCATCACTGGCCTCAGAAACCCAATGACAAAAGGTCAAGCAACCTCCAGTGCCTGTTACTGACAGTTGGCATTGACCTTGACAAGACTTGTTTCCCTGAAATGTGTTTCCAGTATCAACTGTATTGACGTAGCAACGGAAGAAGAGAATACTGGGGAGTAGAGCAAACATGCATGAAGAACACGCGATAAGTGTCACTGTTCCATCAGAAAGAGGTGAACTTCCTGCCTGCTTCCAGGGGTTTTTTTCTGGCTCTTATTTTCAGCACTAACCAGCACAGAAGTGTTGATTTTGATAAAATTTCCCAGAGTAGGGCTGAGTGGACAATGACATAAGTGAAGCCAAAATTACAAGTTGTTTCTGTATCTAAAGTACCTCAAAAGCTCCAGAAAACAATTTAAAATGCATGTGTAAGAGAAAACTCGGTAATTTATTTTTTAAATCCTTATTCTTAAATCCAAATTGTAGTGGATACCCTGCAAATCCTCTTAAGGACAAGTCAAACTCAGTTTAACATATATGGATATTACACAACCAACCTCCTAAAATCAAGTCGGCACAGCCTGAGCCTTTTACTATCACAAGCACAGCACATCAGGTACCCAGGCATCTTATGTCTGTCTGAATTGACACACAGGCAAAGCAATCTCCAATATGCTCACATGTTACCATGGAGCAGCTGTAATCAAGTCTTTTATAGGTACTAGAATTATACTGCAAATCCTGAGCTTTTGAGGGCTCAAGTTTATCTTCTTGCCTCTGTTTTTATGGGGACAACACTACAAGCTGCAAAGTGCAACCTTATTTTTGGAGTGCTAACAGGAGCTCCAAGGCTTTAGTCTTGTTTTCCTTGTAGAAGGTGAGCAAGTCAGAGCAGGAGTACTGACAGGTAAATGCACACAAAAGGAATGTGAGTAGAAACACCAGGAGAAAGCAGTGTCTGTTTCAATATCAGAATCAAAAATCCAAATGTAATTTGAGCAGCTACAGCAAATCTAAGCCAGTTCCAACCTTGCAGATGTGCCAGAAACTAATGAGATCTCTGCACAGGACAACCAACAACCCTGGAAGGAATCCTGACATACCGGCTACAAGCAGAGCCAGGGTTTTAAGACCCATTGGCGATGCATTTTATCGCTAAGAACTCAAGCAACTCTGTTTCCAAACATTCGAATCCAAGGTTAGTCTTTTATCTCAAAACAGAAAAGAGAGCTAGTCTTTACTTGTAAGATTTTCCTAGTATTGAGCAGCAAAAGTCACTTTACAATTCTGTAAAAAATGTAATTCCACCACTCTCAAACAAAATTCAAAACTCAACATCACCAATTTAGTTTTGTCAAAAAACGCTAATTGAGTCCAAGATAGTCAAGTTAATACTTGAATGGAGATCCATATTGTAGCCCTGGGTACCACAGAAGTTGTTTTCAAACAGTGGGCAATAATCATACTACAAAAACTAAACGGAGAGATGGACTTATGCTCCAGGACTGCTGCACTGATGACAAATGGGAATTAAAAACATAATCCTCTTTTTCATTTCAATGGAACTGCAAGTGACATAATGCATCTGGCATATAGACTAATAAGAAATAGGATAAAAAAATGCTGGATTCATTTATGGACTTACAGATATCTAAATAATTTTTAAAATTTGTTAGTGTACCATAAAATGGAATGTCTCACTTTAGTTAAATGCAGCACAAGGGAGGAAATTTATCTGGGAGGAATTCAGTGTAAGCCCTTGAACTCTGTAAAAGCTTCTGAGGAAAAAAAAAACCCAGTAAAATTAACTTCTAATTCTACTTATTTAAATTACATTTTAAAAATTACTAAATTTGTTACATATTATAAAAAAAACCTTTTATCTTTTGAAAGAGAGGCCAGTCATCTTCTGTATAGCAAAGAAGCATTTATATTCATCTGTCCATTTAATTTCTGATTTTTTTAAAAAATTTTTTCACCAAGGCTTCCAAAAGTGTTATCAATTAGTCTCCTTTTTTTTTTTTTAATCCTATGTTAAATACATCTATGATACATAAAATTCCATTTCTTTGTATCTTACCAGTGCTGGTTATTTGTGAAAAGAAAGCACCAAAATACCTTCTAATAAGACTTTGTGGACCCCCAGACAGGCATTATTTGGCTTTCCAATGGAAACCTTTGAGGTCTGTCTTAAACTATTTCCCAAAAGAAAGAGCAGCAGCATACCAGGCCAAATTATTTGTAATAGGCTCATACCATGGACGAATACGACCATCAGTTATGTTGCCAACTTGAAATGAGATGTGGTGATCCTCACAGCTGAGGCTCTGAATCAGTAACTTCACAAGAAAAAAAATCAATAAAATTCTCTTTAGAAATTATAATACTGGACTAAATTATGATGAATTATAATTGTGTCTGGTAAAAGTGTCACTGTATCTCTTGCCCCTGGTAATTCCAAACTTCATTACTTTGTTTTATAGAAAATGAACTTAATTGCATCTTTGACTAAATATTAGCCTGGAAAAATCATTGCTGGGCTTTGAAGGTCGATGTGACTGTTCTCTTCCCTGTACATCAACTCCAGTAGTGCAGGTCACATAAGGCTAAACACTGATGTCAGAGGTCTGGGCAAGGGGATTGTTTTCTTTTTCTTCTTTGAGTAATACCTGTGGATTTGCTCACATGTAACACTCATCCAGGAACTAGGCTGCAGGAAGCAATCTGCTGATGAGGTGTGAGCAGGGGTACAGTCCAGCTCACTCACTTTTACTGCCTTGGCAGATTGTGCTGCCTGGAGCAAAGGGATTATTACAAACCCATCCTACTTAACTGTATGTATTCAGACATAGATGAGCTAAATGGGGAATCAAAACCATTGATTAAGAAAGGGTCATTTTTACGCACGACCTTATCATGATTCAGCCTTACTTAAAACAATGAAAGTGATCAGAAGAGAATTTTACACTGTTAATAAGATTTTCAGACAAGCAGAAGTAACTGGAATGTCCTGATGATCTGATTCATAAAATTCACCACTCGTCTATAAAGATTAATAAATGTGTGGAACTATAACTTCTCATTTTTTATCTATTCATGTTTATTATAAGCAGATATTTCAGGCTGAGTATTTCATGCTGATTATATATTGCATTTCTGAGGTGCTGAAGTTGTGGTGCTTTTAGTGTCATGTCTTTTAAAACTGCCAGGTTTGCTACAACTAGCTTGTAATAAAAGACCTCTTGCTTAGTTGAATGATATGAGGCCCAGAAGATACAATGAGTTGAGTACACCAGGTTCTCACACTTACTACCAAGTAAGTGCTAAGCTCTTTGCAGCTTTGGGTTCAGAGGTAGATAGCAAATAAAATACATGTGTATCAATGTAGAATTTGGTCTTCATATAAAACAAAAGTGGTGATTTGTTCTTGACTTTCCAATACAAAAGAGCTTGAGAGGGACACAATTTCAAAGTAAATGTGTCATGCACTTCTCAGCTCTACTGCAATGCATTTTTCTAGCCACAGTCATCAGTGGACACAAACACTCTTGGTCCTCGGTCCTTCTCCCTATTACAACTAGCTGTGATTAAGCTTGGGATGTAGCAGACTTTTTTGTGATTGCTGTAGATCATTCATCTTAGGAAATGTGGCTTTTCTCAAGGTTATTTCATAGTTACTGTGATTGAACTATTGCAGACATGCTGATGATTTTTAGATATTCTTCCTAGCACAGGCCTTCACTCATTCCAGCTCCCCTTCATACAAAATCAAAACATCAAAAAGCTCTTCCAGTAAAGATAAAATTTGTAATCACTATGATAGAAATGCTATTCACTCCTATTATTTTATGGAACAATTTTCAAAAAGTTCTCGCTAAATCTTGAAAGTGACAAAAAAACCAAACATCACCATTCAATCTCAGGGCTTTCAGTTTTTACTCAAGTTCATACCCAATGAAACCAAAGAATTAGTATGCAAATACCAATGTCAAAGATCTATGCTATCCCTCTTTGTTCTCACTATAGCATCAAGTCTGAAAACACAAAGGACCGCTAAGCCAGCTGGTGTACCTCTTACATATCATGGCCAAAGTACAGTAAGTACTTATCCCTCAAGTGAGCCCAGTCACTTTAGTCTGTCCAAAATCTGTAATGGTTACCACTAAATCATATTTCCTTTTAGGTATCCCTTGTTAACATTAAATTTTCCTTTTGATAATTGAAGGATACAGCACACTTCGAAGGCATTTTACACCTGAGGTTTATGGTATAGAGACTGTCAAGACAGCTCTTTCTGAGCTGGTATGCCCATCACATGGAAAAGCATTGCATAGAGAAACTACACTCCCAAAGCCATACAGCTCTGCCACATCCTATTGCTGGTGAGGAGGCTTCCCCACAGTGGAGGAATTCTGCCTCAGCAACCCCGTGTACTGTTCCAAACACCACCATAAATGCAGGGTTTCCAACTGCATTTGGAAGGCAGACCTCTCATGTAAGGTGCTCCAGTCAATATACCACAACCTCTAGTGAATGCAGAAGGACTGCCACAGCACGCATACACACGTTCTACTCTGTGAGGGCAGACCAAACTCAGGGCAGGAGCCAAGCCACCACAGCACTCTTCACCCCAGGCAAGTGCAAGTTCTGTGCTTCACCTGCGAAAAGACCCGCACTGAGTATCTTGCTCAAGGAAGTGTCTTTTTTTGACTCTTCTGTTTATAGAACAAGTCGTACAATAGAACAAAATTATTTCAGACAAGAAGTCCCATATATCAAATTTACTATTTTTTAAATTTTCCTCTGTCACTGGTTTACACTCAAAGAAAATAAATTAGCATAAAAATGCCACATCAGTTGCAGGACAGGTCTTGTGTTCTCCCAACTGCTAGTTGGTGGCATATCTCAGATAACGAAACGGTGATTTACAATAAGCTTTGCCAACACGTATCTTAACTCACAGAAGAACTCTTACCCCTTGCATTTTGATTTTTAAGTTTTTTATTCTTTTGTTTGAGCCCACTGTGTCTTTCCCAGATTTTTTAGTTGTAAGGGTCAAGACCATAAATAGTGCTTATATGATGCAGGGAAGCAGTGGGAAGTGGGCAGTGAGGTCAAAGCATTTTACTGATTTTTTAATGACACATAGCTGCCCAGCAAATGTGTTGGTATCCTGAACTACATGTTCAGGCTACAGCATCAGTAATGCAACAGGTAACACCAGACACACACACAATATTAATGAACATTCTAATACCCTTCTACAGCTAATTCCCAAGGTGTGAGTCCCTCCCTTTAGTACCCAGTACTGTCTCTGCTTCTTTTCAAGATTACTCTTTTTTTTCTGGATAATCTCTTCATAATGCCCAACTTACTGGCCAGTAAGTAAGGGAGCCTTAAGCAAACTTTTTTATTGTTACTCTCCTGTTTATGTTATCAATTTGGGGGTGAAACATCCTCTCTGAACAGGTATTCCCTTCACATATAAGGTTTACATACACATACGTACCAGATCACTTGTTGTCACATGAGCCATGTTACCAAGAGGAGGCAGCGCGGCTCTTCTGTCACTGCTATTATTTTTAACTAATAGTAATAGTAGTAGTCCCACTTATGTACTTCTTATTACCCTGAGCACCAAAATAAGCTTTAAAGTGTTACAGCTGAGCTCCTAAAAATATAAGTAAATTTAGCTTGATGCCAAATATCTTGGGGAGATACGAATGGATGCTAGGCACTGTATTTCCAAGAAGTTGTTCCAAGTGACATCATAGGTCAGTGTTAAAATCAGAAAATAAACCATAGTTCCTAAATCCCATTCTAAGAGGCCAGTAATGTAAGAACCCTTTCTCTCTTCACCCTCCTGTGCTGTGGATGTGATGGGTTTATCTTTCATAAATTTACGTAATTTTTTTTGTAGCCAAATAGAAGAGTGGGTGTTTACAAGGCCTTGTAATGACAGGAGAAGGGGTCGTGGCTTTAAACTAAAAGACAGTAGATTTAGAATAGATATTAGGACGGAATTGTTTACTGTGAGAGTATGAGGCGCTGGAACTGTTGCCCAGAGAAGTTTTGGCTGCCCCCACCCTGGTAGTGTTCAAGAGCAGGCTGGATGGGGCTATGGGGCTTTGGGCACCCTGGTCTAGTGAAGGGTATCCTTGCCTGTTGCAAGGGGGTTGGAACTAGATATCTTTGGGGTCACTTCCAACCCAAACTATTCTAGGATTCAAGGATTCTATGAGAAGTTATACCTACAGCCAGGACAAGTTGAAGCTCATGGAGCCATAAGTCTTCATTAGATTTTTTGGATTTTCCAAGAATTGTGTTGGTGCCATACTCTGAACCAATCAATTGCATGATGAAATCAAAGCTTAAGCTAGTCTAAATTGCTTCTAGCCCTAAAAACTTTTCATATAATGCCCAGGTATGCTATATATAGCATACCTGCTGTATATACAGCTTGGGCAGCGGTAGCTTGATTGCTACATTAATGAAATGAAATGATGGATTGTACTGATTTAAGGCGGTGCTTCTTTTCCCCCCCAGTTAACTACGTATGTTTAAGATAATAACAGTTGCCTTGTTATCTTATGTACTTTCTAGTATGTTTCCTTTATTTTTCTGTGTTCGTTTATGCTGTTCTCAGAATTCTATATAAATACCAGGGCAATGTAAAATAGTGTACCACTCAACCTTCAATTTCAGAGGAAGATGGAGATTTCGTGTCATGGACACTATAAAATGATGATTCATTGAAACTCAATCATATGTATGTTGTAACACTGTTTTTTTATAGCTTTCTGCAGCCTTCTGCTAGAAGATTTATAGTGTGTGCTATACTATTTTCCAGTCTTTCAATGTTCTAATATTAAAAAGTTTCTGACCTTTAAAAAGCCAAATTTGAGGGGTTTATTGATACTTTCTCATTCTAGCTCATCATTGTTCCCATACTCATCACTATTCTTCTTCTGGAAATACCTAGAGGAGTGTGAAAATGGTAGCCAAGGTTATTTTATTTCCAGATGTCCTTCACACACATATTTATAACTGCTCCAGAACGTCAAGGGAATTTTCTTTGCACTAAGGTCTTGTTGGTCCTTTCTTCTCCCTCTGGTGCTCCACACATTCATACATCCTGATGCACGCCGAGTTTCCAGCGAAGTCCAGGAAGTACAGCCAGTCACTTCTTGCACAGGAGCAAAACCAGAGTGTGTGGGTAACAAACTGGAATGTACACACTGATCTCATGGAGCCTTGTTTGTAGCCTATCTTGATTACACACTGCTATTACATCCCAGTTAACATGATTGCTGATAGCACAGGTATAGCTTGGTATAAATGTCAGTTACAGCCAAATGCTTGATGGTTTAGGATGAAATGAAGAACTACAAACATCTCAGAAGAAGAAAACAGCACAAAATAAATCAGTGTAATGTTAAAGCTAGCGGTACCTTGCCTTTAGTAGCCCCTAGGCAACAATCTAGAGACAGACAGATGTAGGCAACATCATATCATGTTCTCCTGATCAAAATGATTTATAACAAGGGCAACTCCCTCCAGCTGAGTCATGGTGGCAAACCTCATTAAGCAATACATGACCTATTATCTATGATCTCTGATTAAGGCCACTGCTTTAGACACAAATAACCCCAAATCTTTTCAATTTAGTAGTACTTGAGGGCAAACTAAAATCTTATATTGCCTTAAAGATTTTAGTACTCTCCTAAAAACCAAAAAGGGCTTGAATACAGCCCAAGTAAAATGATTGCAAGAAATAGTATGACCTCAACTGATTTGTACATGGGTGAACTAAGTGATACTGAGTAGTCAGTTTTGATACAGCTGTAGCAATAAACTTTTGTTAACAGGCAATGAATCATAGAATCA
>VZTU01028366.1:0-23020 GCA_013400835.1 Zapornia atra | reverse complement strand
TGGGTTTCTCCACAGGCTGCTGGGGCATCTTTCTCTCTGGCACTTGGGGCACCTCCTCCCCCTTCCCTGGCCTTGGTGTCTACACAGCTCCTTACATCTTCTCACTTCCTTCTCTGGGGGCAAAAAGCAGCTGCTTGTGGGTTTTTTTCTCCTCAGTGTGATTCCCAGAGGCGCTGTGACCGTCGCTAATGAGCTCGGCCTTGGTCAGGAATGACTCTAGCCTTGAGCCGGCTGGTGTTTGCTCTCTGGGGCCTGCAGAGAGCTTCTGGCTGCTTCTTGCAGAAGCCAGCCCTGCAGCCCCCCCTCCACCAGACCCAAACCATGAAAAAGTACAACACAAATTGAACTTTTTTTTTCCAAAGGAAATGTTAAAATTAACTACATTTGACATCTGACACCCTAGTGTTTTGCTTGAGGTAGGATGAGGCTGATTTCTCTTTTTTAAAGTTTGAGAGGTAGAACCTTTTGACTTGGCATTGTGTTGTTGCAGGAAAAACACGCTCTCTTCAGCCCTTTACCTTACATGGTAGTTGTTTTGGAGTAGTGGGTCCCTTGAGTGCGGGCAGTCACAGTTGTGAGCAGTGTTCAGATGCAGGTTGATAAAATGCAAAATGCCAGGTCTCCTAGTGCTCAGCTTGATATGTCTCAGTGAAACTTCATGACTCTAAAGATGGATTTATGTTAGCTTTATTTTGGTGTGACACAATAGTCAGCCAGAATACGATTTCATTTACATTAGCATAAAGCTAGAATAACACTGTTTCATGTTCTGGTATTTCCATTGGTGTAACTGAGATTGAATTTGGCCCTCTTTTTGGAAATTAATAAGGATTGTGGCAAAATGTCAACTAATGGAAAATACTTAAAGAATAAAGAGAGTATTAAACAAGGGGGCAATAAAAGGGCTTTTTCTCTCATCTTAGTACAAGTTCAGTTGCACTCCAGCACAAAGCTACATTTAGAGCAACCGAATAAAAGCCTCTCAGTATTTGGGGTGTTAGAGCTGCTTTTGAAGGTTTCCTTTTCGTTCCCATTCCAGGGACAGTGCCACAGCTGAGATCAAAGCAATTACTTGTAGGTTCTCCAGTAGCTTTTGAAGAAATTCTCAGGCAGCGAACAAGACTAGTATAGCAAGTCCCAGAGCTGTTCTTTTCCTTCCTGTAATGGCTACTGCAGCAGTGAGAAAATAATAAATAGTAAATACGGTTCCAGGACATAGACTAGTTGCATGGGGAGTTTCCTATTTGGGCAGAACTGATGGAACCATAAACCTGAAGTTTGCCAGTGGAGAAATCTTAATGCATCTTCCCTACATTTCAGATGTTCTGCAGCGATTCCTTCCCTAGCCTGTGAATTTCCTATTCTATAAACGGGTACTCAGCAGGTACTCCAGTACTTTAAAGACACCTTTCAGATCCTCCTTCTGTTCTCTAATTCCCACAGCAGAAGTAGGTAGGACTGTGCTGTAGTTCCCTACTGAAGGAAGAACTTAGTGGTTTGTTTGGGGGTTTTTTCTTTTTTTTTTTCCCAAGTCAGGCCAGTGCTTCACACCCTCTGGGTAGGTACCACCACCGAGCTTGATGATTTTAACTGCTTCATTTTCAGTTGATTTCTGCTTAGGTAACTTGTTTTGAATGCTGATGCCAAAGCATAAGCTTACAGAACAACTGCAGAACTGCATGGGCTCTTGGGAAACAGTCCATTGTTTCTGGTTTCTTTCATTTCCAGAATGATAGCACAAGTGATGTGTTCATAACCAGCTGCCAGTGGGGACTGTAAGTAGCTACGACAGGCAGTGAAGATGTCAGTTCCCTTTGACTCTTCATCAGTCTCTCGCAAATAATAAACTGCTTCAATCTGTGTGGCCAAATAAACATGTTAATGCTGAATGTATTTAACTGAATGATCTCTTCAGTTGTGTGTGTTGCCAAAATCAGAACTTACTCAAGATGCATGGGGCTCCTAGATTGTCCCCGGTGCTGTTGATCCTTACTGACCATTAGGTACAACTCATCATTCTGTTCTGAAGGGAGCAAAGGTTATTCCCACCTTTCAGATTGATTCAGTGAGAAGTGAATGCTGAGTGGATTGGTATAGGTATAGCTTAAGAGACAATTAATATAACTTTAATATAAGAATTTTCATAGTTTTAAGAATAGACTAGTTTAAGAGAAAGCTGTAACTGTGTAAGCTGCTTGTGAGAGTAACTGCAAAACTTAACCATAACAATGCAACAGCCTGAATGTGGTGGCTCCCAAGATTTTTTTGTTGCTGAATACAGGACCTTCCTGCAGCAGATCAGATTGCTTCCTGTCAGCTGTGGTGTGGCGTTTTGTATGTTTCATTCTTTCAAGATACCAAACTCAGGCTATGGTGTTAGGTTCAGTTGTTTTGTGTTACACCGACAACTGTAAAGTCTAAACAGCACAGCAAAAAGATGATTTTCAAAGTTACATTTTATTAGGAAGTTGTTATAGTTTCAAAACAAAACCTTACACACGAACTTACAAAATCTTAACAAGGAAAAAGTTGTGTGAATTTGGTATCCTATTAATATGAATGCAAGGCATCTGTGGTTGGATAACGTGTAAGTACATTCTCTGTGAGTATACAAATCGATTCATTTAAAAAAAAAATAAAAATAATCCCCAAACAAACAACCCAAGGCTTGTATGCTAGAAAGCATACGGCTTCAAAGGGTTCCATTTCACATAGTTCACAATGTCAGCAGCTTACACTGAATTACATTGGAACAGTAAAAGTGAGTTTGTAATTGTCAAAGAAGACAGATATATTTGCTACACTAAAAGAATACAAAACCACAACAAAATTGCCAGCAGAGTGCTAAGTTTCCCAGAGAGATTTGTCATCATGAATAATTGCACTTAACCTGTGTGCTGTTATTAGTAGCTAATAGTATTTTCTTTATTATTTCAAAATATTTATAGTTTCCTTAACAAAAATCCATTCTGTACCCAACACAAGACATTCACTGAACGCAGATCTTAGACAACACAATTTTAGATTTTGATTGTGCACCGTTCCTTTCCTCTTTTTACCTATATACTAGAAAGTTTAAAGAGAAAGAAAAAAAGGAGGAAGCACTAAAAACAGTCTGTGCAAAATGGGAAGCCTTTGTGTAATAACTGATACCTCATGCAAAAGAGAAAAAATGCAAAAAAAACCCCCAAAACAACAGTCTAGGAAGCCCTGAGTCAATAATTTCATTGCAAAGGCGAGGAACGTGAGTGCTCTGAGTTCATCCTATACATTGGTGCATATTCAAACTAGTCCAGTATTCACTTAAAACATACATTAAAATACACAGTTTGTGCAGTTTCTCACATACAGATCTTCTACATGCTTCATTCCTGTCAGCAGACTGCATTTAAAACTCAATTTCGTTTAAGCTGTCAGGATAGCCTGATGAGAACTGAATTTCTTCCACTTCTAGAATACAAAGGGGAAAATACTGTAATTGTTTGCATTTTTATCATATGTACAAATGTGTAACACAGAATATAGTTGCCATGCTGGATAGTAAATGGGGTTATATCTGGCTGGCAGCCAGTCACTAGTGGGGTCCCCAGGGCTCCATTTTACCCCCAGTTCTTTTTAATATTTTCATAAATGACCTGGAATCAGGACTAGAGGGTGTCTTATGTAAATGTGCAGATGACACCAAACTGGGAGGAGCTGTTTACACCATTGAGGGTGGAGAAGCCTTGCAGAGAGACCTGGACAGATGAGAGAGCTGGGCCATCACCAACAGCATGAAGTTTAACAAGGNTGGCCAGGGGTCCAGGGAGGGGATTGTCCTGCTCTACACTGTGCTGGTGCAGCCTCACCTCAAGTACTGGGTGCAGTTTTGGGTGCCACAGTACAGAGGGACACAAAACTATTGGAGAGTGTCCAGAGGAGGCCAAAAAGGATGGTGAAGGTTCTGGAGGGGAAGTCTTATGAGGAGAGGCTGAAGTCTTTTGGTTTGTTCAGCCTGGAGAAAAGGAGGCTGAGGGGGGACCACATTGTGGTCCATGGCTTCCTGATGAGGTAGAGCCAAGGGCCAGGCACCAATCCTGTCCCTGTAGTAACCAGTGATAGAACCTCAGGGAATGGCACTGGCTCAGGCCGGGGAGGTTTAGGCTGGATGTTAGGAAGGGGTCTTTACTGAGAGGGCGGTTGGGCACTGGCACACAGGGTCCCCAGGGAAGTGGTCACGGCCCCGAGCTCGGCTGAGTTCAGGAAGCATCTGGATGATGCGCTCAGTCCCATACTCTGACCTGTCTGTCCCTGTGTGGAGCCAGGAGTTGGACTCCATGATCCCTACGGGTCCCTTCCAACTCAGGCAGTTCTCTGATTCTGTGATTTAAATGGGACTGCTATGTGGTTTTAAAACAGTGTTACAGCATCTTCACTAGTCCAGATTCTGAGGGTGGCCTCACAACTTCGTGGAATACAAAAATTATGGACTAGACCAGCAGCATGCTACTAAATTCAGATCTATGCAGTGGGGAATTAAAGGGAAGAAGTAACACCTGTCTAATTACAAAAGCACTGTGAATTGTTAAGTGTCTCCTAAGAGGAAAAAAAAGAAGTATGTTTAGACTTACCTAAACAGGGTCCTGCCTGGAAGAGAACATCATCAATAGCAGTGTCACTTCTTATTGACACACCACGGATTGCCTCAAAAATAATCTGTGGAGGTAAGACACAGGTTTTATTGAGTCCCACAGGAGGAAGGACTAAAAAAAGAAACCCCAAACCCCTGCAGTCGCTTCCAGGATCTCGTGTGTTCTGAAAGCCTTCTGCTTAAAAAGAAACAGCTAGGTTCTGACAGTGAGCTGATTGCCCCCTGGTCAGAGAATCTGGGTGTTTGCTGTGTCAAAGGAAGCACGTTTTCTCCCCATGTGTTAAGAAATTGCTCTATGTTACGGACCACTGATAAATTTTCACTAGTGATGTGGCACTTCTGTCTTGCTTGTCAGCCCAAATATGTTGCTGTGTGTTGCCCATATACAAGAAAGATTGAGGGGGAAAAAGGCATTACGATATTTTGTGGTGGTCTTACTGATGAAGCCAAACTTGCTTTTCAGACAAAGTTTGTTGGAGGTTTTTCTTACTAATTTTCAGACTCTTATTGAAGTGGAAAACCACCACCACCTTTGGTTAGTGATTTTTAAATACTTCCAAAAAACTCTGAATTCATTAATTGAAATCTATTAAAATGCATTTAATAATTCTCTCTCTACCTTTCTTTGTAAGAAATTATGCATTAGTTCAGCTAGTTCAGATGTCCTTTCAATGCTGTCTACATATTAACATTTTTGGTTTTTTTTACACAACCCAAAACTTGGATTCTAGCACATAGTTTAATATTCCCAGTCCAGCTTTTGTTTGTTTTTTCTTACCTGATAGTTTCTATCGCTTTCATATTCTATCAGTCCCCTTAGCCATGAGATGCTTTGTTCCCCTGTCCTCCTCCACAAAGGAATATCTTCATCATCACCTTCTTTTTTTAGATAAACACTTAATAATCCAGTCCCAGCTCCATACATATGATAGAAAAATGTCAAGCACAGTTTTCCAGAGGTTCCTCTTAGTGGTCTTGAGACTAGGTATGCTCTCTGTCCATAGACCATGTTTGATGCCTCTATATACATGTAGTATCCTTAAAAACATATAAAATCAATTATTAGCACAGTAAAATGTAGTCTTTCGTATTCCTTATGCTTGACGTGCTGGTTATATAAAAAACTATGATTGAAACTAATTTGCCATAGACTGTTATGTTTGTGAATTGTAGTATTTGTGATGTTGTAATGATTGTGTCATGTAATAATAGTACTATTTGTGAATGCTAATACGAGAACACTTAAACCCCTTTTTTATATCTGATGTAATATGTAACATCAACAAGGAATACAAAGAAAGAAAAAAAATTAAACCAGGAATGCACACTGACAGCAGCCAGGTAACTTACAGACCTCCTGGAATTCAAGAGACTTGCAGGTACAAACTACATCTGAGGGTACCTTAGGCAGTAGTTGGAAGTGATGCTATTAACAATGCAAATGAATTCAAATACCTCTTTTAAATCACATATGACATCAATAAAATTTTCCTTTCTATGATCAAGATGTGAAGACACAAGTGAGGAAAACTGGACTCTCTAGAGAATGCATGAAAGATTGTAATGAACTCTGATCTGTGGAAAAATCAGTCATTAATTGGTGGCAGGTAAACCAATTCCCCCCGCCCCCCCACCTTCCTGGTTCCTCATCTGGTTGCTTCCAACCAGAGCAAAAGAGAAGGGTGTGACAGGACTGAGGAGCATCTCCACACCCCACCTGCTGCTATGGCAGCTGCAGACTCAGATTTCACAGCAGCTCTTCATGCAGTCCCCACCGCTCCCGTCTTGTGGTGGAGAGGACAAGCTGCTCTTCTGCCTCCATGAGTCTGTGGCCTGGCAGGGGCTGAAGGGAATCCTAAGGATGGGTGAGGCAGGAGAAAAGCTGAAAGAGGCAAGAGCAGCCAGCGGGTGCTTGGGGTGTCTCCTGAGTCTCAGAATCCTGTCATCTACACAAACCCATGTGGAAGACATCCCCATTACTGTGAGTTGTAATTTGGTGGTAAGCAGCAGCAGAGAGAACACAGAGAAAGGGTGAAACGGGAGATTATCTCCAGCTGTAGGTCTGTAAGGAAAGGATAATTTTGTCGGTTTGCTGGAGAACTCCCAAGGTTATTTATACCAAACATAGTGCAAGCCATTGTGAGGATTTTGATGTCCACTATGCTTAAAAGTTCCTTGAGTTAAAAACCTGCAGCTCATACCACAATATAACGAAATAGCTTGCCTTCAGTTCTTAAGCCTGATTTCTAATATAAACTTGTTTGAAAGACTAGGTAAGTTCTTGGGGTTTTTTTAATTAAAACCCCATATATTTTTCAGCACATCTTGCTGCAAAGAAGTCTGTGAAATAAGGAGTGGACATTGTCATAAACATATTTTCATGTCACAGACCAGGCTTAAAATACTATCTGGCTTCATCATTTCTAAAGTCAAGCTATCAGTATCAGATCTCAGAACACACAGAGATCTACATAAACTGAAATAGGTTTAAAGTCAGTTTCTGACTTAGAAATTTAAAAAAAAAAAAAAAAGTGCTAACTGCCCATTCCTTTTATTGAGCAAGAAACTCCGAAGTGTTGCTCTGTTGTAGGTTTGTGTGGTGAATTGAGGGGGAGGTGGTGGGCTCCAGGGCTGGCTTCTGCAAGAAGCAGCCAGAAGCTTTCTGCAGGCCCGACAGAGCCAACACCAGCTGGCTCAAGGCCAGACCTGCCACTGACCAAGGCCGAGCCCATCAGTGACAGTCACAGCACTTCTGGGAATCACACTGAGGAGAAAAAAGAACAAAAGCAGCCGTATTTTGCCCCCAGAGAAGGGAGTGAGAAGATGTGAGGAACTGTGTAGGCACCAAGGTCAGTGAAGAATCTGGGTGGGGAGGGGTTGGGGAAGCACTCCGGGTGGCAGAAAGATTCCCCTGCAGCATGTGGAGAAGACCATGGTGGAGCAGGTTGCCCCCTCGCAGCCCATGGAAGAGGATGGAGAGCAGAGACCCCACGGAACAGGTGGAGACACCTGAAAGAGGCTGTGACCCCATAGGAAGTTGATGCAGGAGCAAGCTCCTGGCAGGACCTGCAGCCCATGCAGAGAGGTGTTCGTGCCAGGGCCGGTTTTCTGGTGGGACTTGGCGCTTGTGTGGTGGACCAGGCTTGAGCAGCGTGTTCCTGAAGATCTGCACCCCATGAAAGCCACGCTTCATGAAGAACGGAAGCCCCCATGGGAAGGTTTTGGCTTTTGGCCTAACAGTCCCATGCACCATGTATTTGGTCCAGTTAATTTCCATACCCTGCTCAGGATGCAGCTATTACAGAAATTTTACTAGGAGGTAGGTAAGGAACATGTTGCTGAACTTCTTCAACAGCATCTTCTTAGATAAAGGGATCAGAAACAAGGCAAAACATTTGTTATTTTATTAACTAGAAGCATTTCTTATTTTGTTAAATAGAAAACAAACCAGCCTTCCAGGGTAACTTGCACTAGGCTTGCACAGAACAGGAACAGCTGAATTAATTGTGCTTCCTAATGTTTAATGCAGTTTACAGTCAATCACAACTGAGTGCATATATTGAGAATAATAATAATTTTTTATGAGCCTTTTCAACTAGACCAGTTGCTTTCATAATCCAGCTACAATTTTAGACAGACTGGATGGATGGCTACTGGGAATAAGGCAGTTTATCTGCAGCTGAGTTTTTATAACATGCTGAATGAATGCTAACTACTGTGAAGGAAGGCAAATCCAAAGGCCCCAAAAGCCTTTTTAACCCCACGTAACCATTTGGAGTTCATAAGCTTTAGGGCAGTCTCATCCACTCTGCCAAAGTCAGCAGGGTTGTTGCTGAGGTCTTGTCCAGAAACAGGAGTACCCAATGCAGTGATGCAGTTCATTTCCAGAAGTCACAAGGTACTGCCTAGGGTGTGGGGGCAATTCTGATGCAGTTTTCTTTCAGCTTGATCATGATAATGGGGGCCCCAATTGCCTAACTACTTTGAATTACACAACTGAGGTTATGAAGCAGATTTTCAAGATAAAGGGTCTGTGGGACTTCTTTTATTATCACTATTTTCTTTAAGTGTGAATAGGAAGGTGTTCACTTCTTTGCCTTTTAGTTTCGTGGAATATTCATGCAAGTTAGGAGTTTGGAACAAACAAGTTTGGAACAAACAAGGAACAAACAAGGGGTCTGGAAAGTCATCCTGTCTCTTTTCTCCCAAAGGGAAGAGCTACTTTAGGACATGAAGTCGCCCACTTGGTCTGCAGATAATTGAGGTTAAATGTCACATTCTCAAAACCACCCGTGGGGTCAAGCATGTTTGATTCATTCAATTAATAGCTCTTCTGAACAGATCAGTAAAAACTTTCTCTGTCATGTAGGCTGTCCTTTCAAAGTATTTATGAACTGTCAATCTCTTTTCTGAAAGTTCAATGGGGAGCTTAACTCACCTACCCCAGTAGTGTGGTCTCCTTTCGGTCCGGTGTAAGAAGTGGGAGTTTGACCCCTGCTCCTGTGCCAGCTCCCACGACCTCTCTTCTTCTGGGTAAACATACACTCATCTTTTTCAAAAGTACACTCTCCAGGATTGGGTGGCAATAGATCTATAAGGAGAGGACATGGTTTAAAACTGCGAATATACTGGACACGTATGGAGAGACTGCACAATCAGTGTACAGCATTCAGGCGCCAGCTGAGGTCACTTCTGTCTTCCTAGCAATACCTGCAGTAGTCACAAACTTATAAAAGCTAGGTATCCCTAAACTGACTCACTGGATTTCATTTAATTTTCCTCGTGTCTTTGAGGAAATCCACGCTCTAGTCTGTCTTCACTAATATTCTCTAAAACATCTAATTCAGATTGCCATCTCATCATAGTTCTTACTCCACAGTGGGCTCTACCAGCATAATTTTCTTCACACCTGTGGCACTCCAAGTAGTTTAATGAGCCGCAGCACATGTAACATGCATGTAGAAAGGTTCTTGTCAAAGACTGGGGTTTCTGTGATCTGAAATCAAACACCACATTTAGCTCTCCTATGCACCCGATCCTAATGCTGCATACAACGGTCCACAGAGCTGCAACTGCTGGAGTACTTTCATGGTTTCAGTTCTACTAGATGAGGCAGAAGAGAGAAAGGTGACAATTCAGGGGCTTGCTAGGAAGTTTCTGTGAGCTCTTCTGGTATAGTTTGAACTTGTAGTTCAGGAGTAAACACTCTATGCTGCTGTCACCTTGTGTAAAGGAGGAAGCCTTGATGCCTCTCATAATCTGGGGCTTTTTTCTGCCCAATTTTTTTCTGCCATCAGTGACAAGTCCCAGTATGATTATACATCCAAATATCAGTTCTGCAAATGTGAATCCTTAGGAACTACAGAAATGCAAAGGAGGCAACTGGTAGAAATGCTTTTAAAAAATGGCATCTCGTTTCATACGTGCGGCTTGCCTCTGTTCCGTAACGGTTAGCTGCTTGAACACATCAAATCCAATCAAAAGAGGCCATTAAAAAGTTATTATTACATGGGAATATAAATGGCATGGTAGATCAGCCTTATCAGTGTTCCATGGCTTTATTCTGACGAAGAATGGGATTATAGACTCTGCCTGTCTCAAGAGAATCATTTCCCAACGAGGATACAATCATTGCATTGTCAGACCTGAAAAAGCCCCAGAAGAGCGGTCGAGTCCAGAGTGGTTAGCCTGTGCATGTCAGAGGGCAAGAGCATTCAGTTCCTCCCACTAAAGGAGGGAGTGTTAGACTCATCTGTCTTTACTAGAGAACTGCAGCTCAGACAAAAGGACCATGTCTTGGCCTTACACAACTGTACCTCTGGACTAAAAAAATGGTGCCATGTTTTGAAAAATGTTGCTTTTGGGTCCATTCCTGGTGTCCTAAAAGTAATGTGAAAACTGTGTTACCCTCACTTTGACTGGTTGGGTTTGTCTGTGGTTTTCTTTCCAATTGTGATGCTTCAAAAGAAATGCTCACCTCTGCACCAGTCAGTGAAGTTAATTAGGAGTTAGACAGTACCCCTGTGAACAAAAACTGTTCCTCACTTCATGCACGCTACTGCAAAAATAGGATTTATGCAATACTTACTGGAAAAAGAAAAGAAACCACAGTGGGATGAAGCCAGCTGTAGGATAGGCTTGAAAAGTGAAGGCACGTGATGAATTCTTACTAAAAAGGGGGCAGGGAGGGTAGCAGCTGTTGGATGACAAATATACATGGTCTTACCAGCTGCCTGGCAGCTTCCTAGGCTCAATGATACATCATCCAGTGCCACAAGTCCACAATCCCAGAAGCTTTTACACCAGCTCACAAAGACAACCTGCAATACATGAAGGAAGTTTTCGGTATCTCCAACAAAAACTGGCACTGTTAAGACTAAAAAAAAATTATTTTTTTAAAAAATACAGTAATGATTCTGACACCTAAAGAAAAGAAATGATGAGTTCACTTTGTTTTGGCACGTACTAATACTGCCAGTGACTGAAATTTTAAATCCACTGGGGTTTAGATGTACTATTGTCATTCAACAGAAATTTTTTTCTCACTTTATAGCCAAACGATCTTTTCTCTGTATGAAGCCGGCACTTTATTAGGAGAATCTGTATTGTTCAGTGTATGAAAAAACATGACTCACTGAGGTTGTTGCAGTTTTTTCTCCACCAAAAAACAACATGAAAAGCTCAAATGTCTTCAGGTATCTTATCCTTACAACCAGGAGGCTTTATCAATAAAATACATTTGAAATAGTAATGCGGAGTGATGGCCTGGAGAAATTGCCCAGGAAAGGAAAGAAAAAAACCCCAACACCAAAGAAGAATAGAGATGAAATGACACAACTGTGCAAAATGGGATCATTCAGAAATTACCCAAGGCCCTGGTATCATAATGCAGGAGATGGGAAATGCTTAGCGTCCTTCACAGCATTCAGGTGGGTTTGCGATGATTAAAAATAGTGTCAAGTAAGTTTGACGTCTTATTAATTCTGCCACCAAAAATAAAGGTCACTCATGAGATGACAAAATAAAATGTAAAGAAACTATAATATTCCCAGGTGCCCTCCTCCCAGCACTGACAGAGATGTGTTCAAATTACAGAAGACACAGTTGGGTTTATTTTGTGAAAATACTGCTGGCAGTTTTCTTTGCCTAGCTGCTGCAAACCATCTGCCTGACCATTGGGGTTATGACCATAATTTGGGAAGAGCTTTTCAAAACAATTCCTTTGTGGTGAGCTCTGAGCTGGTGACTGGAGACGGATCAGTGTCACTTCTAACAGTGTAATATTCTGGAACAACCCTGCACACCTCAGTTACATATTTGAGGTTAAATGTTGACTGACAGTTTCACGCAGACACAAAAAGTTTGTTAAGAGCTGTGTATGCGTTTCTATGTCCTCTTTCAACAGGTTCAGTAACGCCTTTAGTGTGGTCGTTTTATCAGGCTTTGCTGGACTGCTTTGCCAGGTAGTATTTACTGAGCCGTCTGCTTATAAAGCAGCCTGTGCTGCTACATTTAAACCTTCAAAGCATGTATGTGTCATGGTGCCCAGCACGGGGCAGTTTTCAAAACCATTTTCCATGCAGTGCAGCCTATCTGTGATTATCTGTGTTGTAAACCATTACAGGCGTGGAGTGGAGAAGTGCCCCGACACAGCCTGCACAGTGGCTCAGTGTGCCATGGCCTGAACCAGGCCTTAGTTTTGGGACCGCTCTCTTAGCATTATGGTTTAACAGGACGACCATGGTTTCCTGATTGGTAAGGTCATTCTCAGGAAGCAGGGATGATCTATTAAAAAACAGTAGCATCTCTGGGAATAAAGAACAAAATAAATACTGACGTTGGGTGGACGTCATTCACCAGACTTTTCATAAATGCATTCTGGTGAACATTTGTAATAAACTAAAGACATATTATAGTCCTAAACCCAAGAATCTTCAGAAAACCACACATGAAAGGGTGAGGTCAGTCCTCGTTTGTGAAACAACATTTCCGCGCTGTGGAATTATGTTGTAAGCAATGTTTTCCTATTGACATCATTGGGAGCAGGATCAAGTTCTTTATTCTTAAATTGCAATAATCTGTTCCATACAAGGTATGTAATTACCCACTGGATCCTGCAGAAAGCCCTTAATTTCAAAAGCATCCCAGCAATAATTGCTTGTCTGTCAAAGGCCATTGAACCAGTAGCCTGTCTACAAAGGGTTGATCTGTTTCGGTGACACTTGTAAACTGTCCAGCTTTGCCGTCTATAGCTTCAGCGTTACTAATTCTCCCCTTGCTTTCTGTGGTGCTGAGTGACACGCCACCATGTGCAGGCTGTGTAATTGCACAGGGGTGGGGTGGGGGAGCCTGCGCTCGGGAATGTGGTTTCCAGTAATAGCCACAGCGAACGTACTGAAATTGTTCATTGTCCCCGTGAGTTGCTTTGTTGTTGTGTCCTTGATTCTATTCTGAGCAGTGGGATAGGATGTATTTTCCTTAACAGGTCAAATTTATTCACTCTTCTTCTGTCCTATATGTCCTTTTTTGTCCAAGTATCTTTGAGTACCTGAACTTTACCTACCAAGATTGTGTTAATTTGGATCTACTCAGCCACTCATTTTCACCCTATGTCAGATCTTGGAATCCTTCCTACAGTCTTGAGAGGACCAGTCTTATGGTGCTTCAAATTTAGGTTTTTTGTTTTGGTTTTTTCCATTTGTTTTTTTTTTCTTTTGTTCTAATTTGGCTTTTTTTGGTAATTAAAATATTTCATAGGTCAATTCTTGAAAAAGATTTTTTTATGGAGTTATCTCATGCCTTGGAGAATAGGGGGTTCTTTGTGCTCATCTCACACTTTTGTCATAAAACAAACAGATCAGTAATATGCTAATTGTTTCAAACCAGGCAACAAATCTTCCTGCACTTGCATGCTATCTTGGAGGCTAAATTAAAAACATTATCAAATGCAAGCAGTTGTTTCCTGTGTTACTGAAAAAATTAAACATATTTTCCTCTCAAGCCTTTTTGTTACAGTAACGGGACACAGCCAGGGCATTAGTTTCTTTCCAAACCATTGCCCCCAGTTCTGGAGGCTGGTTTGTATATGTTCCAGTACTTAATCAATGTTGCTGGCCTTCAGCCTTAAAGTATCAATTATCAGTTCTCAGCACTTATCCTGGATTATGGACAACGCCAGATGAGAACAGCTGGTAGAGCAAAGAGGGTTTCACTTCTCCCGTGGGACACTGTTGGGTTGCGCTGCAGACGGTGAGGTAGAAGGGGCATCTCATCCTTAGCACCAGGTGTCTTTACAGGTAGTTGCGAGCTGAACAGAGGAATAGGAAGTTGACCTGCTTTTGGAGGAGGAGAAAGAGCAGGACTTGCAGCAGGGTGTCTCCATGAAGAAGTGCAAGGAAACACTAACTGGGAGTTTGTGAAAGGAAGTTCAGAGAGAGTTGGGTTGAGAACAGGAGAAAAAGGGAGAAGATGCCCCAGAACGCTATGGGTTCTGTGTATTTTCTTTACAACCTGTGTATCCCAGATAGTTGTTGCTTCATTAGAGCCAGACCAGCTGAACAAAAGAAAAACTGTGACAGCAGCCAAATCTGATGGCTTCCATACAGTGACACAAAACTCGGTATTACAACATCCAAAAATAATTTGAGCACCAGAAACAAAGCTGTGACATGACATGAGCAGTCAAGATGTTTTCACAACACAGGGTGTCTGACCTTGCAGTCATGCCCATACACAGCCCTGTAGGGCAGTAAGCCAGGGACCTGGCATGGGCACCAGGAAAGGGAAAGCCATTGTCCCAGGGCTCTTTGATACAAATGCTATCTCTGTAGCTTGAAGTACTTTTATCTAGTTTAATCAAACTTGATTTTAAAAGGCTTGTTTTCCTTTGGCTTCAACAATCAGAAACTCATTTATCAAGAATGCAAGTCAGCTATCAAGCCAAAATTATAATGTCTGCAAACTTCCATTATCTTGAATAAATTGATTTTAAATGGCACTTGCCATGCAGGTTCAATTTCTTGCCATGTAAATATAATGAGCTTCTACAGGAAAAGTAATGGGTTGTGAAAGCTTCTACATAGATAATTGGAAAACACTGGTAATAAGGTTGTGACATTTGAACAAATGTTTTTGAAAAAAATCTTTCCTGTCCAAGAGCAAAAAGGTTACAGAAAGAAACCATGAAAGAGAAACATAATGCTAACAGAACAGTGTAGGCTAGCAGGCTATGAGCGCTGCATCTGTATTCTCTGGGTTGCCCTGTCACGTAGAGAATGCTGCCTGCACAGAAATGTATACTGGAGATGGATATCCTCAGCTGTCCTCCCCAGGGCCCTCCTGGATTTCCAGAAAAATCCATTAGGAGTCCGTCTTCTTTTCAGTGAGTTTCCTTGGCTTTTTCTCTAAGAGGGAAAGGTAATCGTAGTATGACAGTATTAACAACCCAGAACAAAAACTGGGCAAAAAAAGGGAAGTGTCAGCCAAGTATCACAGATAGGAGAAGGGGGTATGTAATAATTGATTCATGCTCAGCTACTATGAAGATGTGGACCACTTAGTTAACACTTTCAAATGTAATTGTTACAGTTGCTTCTGATATTTCCATAACTGTGTATCAAACGCCACAGTGAGTAGGGCACACCTTTTGCAAACACTAATCTTGCTACTGACGGACCCTAATGTTCATGTATTAAATGGGCATTTCCAGTGACTGTTCTTAAAGAAGTTTCTTCTTTTAAAGGTGAGATAATGGGGGTGTCCTGGTTTAATTTTCTTCCTAGTAGCTGATATAGTGCTGTGTTTTGGATTTAGAACGAGAATAATATTGCTAACGCACTGATGCTGTAGTTGTTGCTAAGTAGTGCTTACACTAAATCGAGGATTTCTCAGCTTCCCCTACCCTGCCAGTGAGAAGGCCAGAGCTGCACAGGAGCACCCAGGGCAGCTGGCCCACACTGGCTAAAGGCTTAGTCGCAGTGATAATGTGAGAACATAGGTCCAAAGATCCTTGTATCAAGCCCTTGGAAGGAGTGATAATGGATGCTTAGAGAGAACACTACCAAGAGATCTGTCCCACTGTATTATGTTCAGCTCCCAAAGAACAAGAAGAACTTATGGAGAACTGGAGGGCCCACTTGGATCACTGTGTTTACGGAGGTCTATTTTCCATGAATTTGCCTAATCCCTTTTCAAATGCATGTACACTATTGGAAGGATTTCAGTGTTTAGTCATTCCCAGAAGAGTCCTCCCTTTTGTTTGTTTTAAAACATGTAAATACTGAAGTGCAACACTCAGTCTGCTTTCTCACAACTGCAACTAAAATTAGTTACAGAGGATGGCTGAAAACAGATGAACTCAAGGAAAGAGAGTGAGGAAAAGCAAACATTAGAGAGGAAGAAAAGGAGAACGAAACAAATCAAAACACAAGAAAGGCCGCCACAGCTACTCCAAGGTAAGTAGAATGGACTTGTTAGGGTGTCAGTTACCTTTTTGAGGATTTGTTTTTGAACTGTGTGGGAGGTGTTCAAGCACTGCAGCACTGGGTAGCACTGCAGAAACTAGCATGGATGGACAGACAAGAAGAGATGTTTGCTTTTGAAAACCAGCACTTCAGAACGGGGAACGCAGTCTGCGAGAATGCTGGGCACTGCTGTGAGTAGACCCAACTGTGCTCACGCCCTCATTTTAATCAAGGCTTCCAGACTTAGTTGTGCAGTTACAGAAAAGAAGTATCTTCACACAGACACACACAAAACAAAAGTCACTATGTAAAATGTAGATTCTCGCTCCACAGTGCATGTGAGCATCTCCAGGTTTTCATACGGGTTATGCAGATACCATTTTCCTGCAGATCGATTCCCATGCAATCAATCAAATCAAAAGGCTCTGTATGTTTCAGATTTTCACTCTGCTCTTCAAGAGGTTCATATAATAAAGCATGGAGGGCTTGTTAGGAAATTATTTTTCTGTTTATTCCCTCTCACACTTATTCCCTGGGCACTACAGAGTGTAAAAACAATACTTCACATCTGTAGGACCATAGGTACTTATACTAATTCAAAAAGTCCCTCGAGTACAAAGTGAGAAATAAGGATTTTAAAATTCCTGCCCTCTTGCTGGTATTATAAAGCATATATATTGGCAGTATGTACACACACACATACGTATGTGTATGTATGAACCTTTATGAATTGCTTAGCTGGATCATACCCACCTAACCTCTGTGTTATTTTCAAAGTGTCCTATTAAAGCCTCTTGGCCAGCTTCACGCTTCCTGCTCACAGAACTCAAGCCAACAGTCTGTGCCAGACTGCAGTTAGCTAATTCAAAAAGAACTTGCAAAAACCATTACACAAACCAAGAGATGAAAATCTGAGCCTTTTTATTGTCCTGATGGGGGGGTGGTGAAGTTATCAAATCTAAAACATGTCAGATGGATTCCACCTTGCTTTCAAAGCCTTGGTTGTAATGCTTACAGTAAGAAAATGAAGGACATGGGTAACCAGGTATTTTAGAACAAGTGTTTTAAGGCTGCAAAATCTTTGTGACCTTCAAGACTCCCTGGCCAAAGCAGCATAATGACCATCCGGCTGAATTGGCTGGCCATTAAGGAGCTGCCAGGAGACTGTTTACTGTTTCCACAGGCACTGACACAATCTACAGGTCACACCCAGTAACCAGGGTCTTCAGCCAACCACTGTGCATGCCTACAACTTCTTATCACCTGCATCTAGACATGGTGCCTATCAGAAAACAATACGATTGGCACATCTGTATCAGAGGAAAGGTGGTACCCCACCTTTGAGACCATCTCACTCCATTGAAAGACTCTGTTTTTCACCAGCATATAACATTGCCAAGATGCAATGATTTCAGCTCAGACTTTCCATGCTGGGACCTTGCTTCAGGCTTGTTTTGGAAGATTTAAGCCAAAACAGTTCCATCATTTCCGAGAACAAGGCAAGGAAAAAAGGTTTTATTTTGCCCCATTTTCAAAATTCTTTGAAAAGCTTGGGCACTCCTAGACTTTGGAGTAGGAGCGCGAAATGTGTCAAGGTTTGGTCTTTGTGCCAGAACTGCTCTCTGTCATTAGTTTTTTAAAAGCTGAAATTAGTAAGAACTGGGACAAGCTGGGCAGGCAGACTGGTACATGGACAAAATCTGAGGAAAAAAGAGAGGAATGGACAGAGCCGAGGAACCTGGAACAAGATGGGGAATGTGAAGATGCAGTTAACTGCTTGCTGACTTTGTGGGAGGATAGATAAGCCAAAGATGTATCAGTGAGGAGCCAAGACAGAAGTACAAATTGGAGGAGATAAAAGGAGAGAGGTCAAGCTTCAGTGAGGTTGTTTCTCTCATGTTTCTCTCTACTGTCTCTCCCTCCAGAGCCTGAAGGGCTTGGGCTTGCTGGCTCCTACCACACTGTGCTGTCAGGCAAAAGGTGCTCTTGTGCACCTCCAGCTCTGGCTTACATGGAGATGGTCACTGCAGTCAGCACTACTGGTCAGCTTTTTCACTGGGGACCAGGCAGACATCTTTACAGATAACACAGTGCCACACAGTGTTCCCTCACTTCCTTCTGCTGGCTTGGCAGAAAAAGAAAGACAAAATAAAGCACGAAAGAAGTTTTTAAAGTATTAAGGTTGAAGAAATGGGCATAGGGAAGCCAAAACTGAGTTCACTGTGCAATTTCATTCAAGCCTGTTTGTGAGTGTTACAAGCAGGTAACTTGTAACTACACCAGTTTTCCACCCTTGCCATATGGCAGGCAGACACGCTTAAACTTGGGCACCATTTGTCTTCCATATGCTACCTTCCCAGCCTTAAACATAGCATCTTGATTTATTTTTCTGTATCAACATGTGCTTTTACCTCTGTTTCAGAACTTCATCCACTGTTCACCGTGTCCTAATTATCTAACAAAGACTTTGTATAGTGATGCTGTACATACACACACAGCCATCACGGAAGCCATAAAACCGTTACACACAGGCCATAGCTTGCACGGGATTTATGGTGTACCAATGGCATCTGCCACATATTCAAAGCTACATTTCAATCCCTCTTCTAAACCTAATTTAATCTTCCAATCCAGGAAAAAAGTGTGAGAGAATAGGCTTAAACCAAGACTAAGGTAGAACTTCATCACTCATTTCGTAGTTATTGGTTAAGGGGTGCCTGAATTTCCATATGCCAAACACATGCTGAGTTCTGTAAAGGCCAGTAAATCTCACTTCTTGTGATATTTGAGGAATGTCTCCTCCACAGAAACATTTGCATCTTGTTTCTGTGGGAAAGAAGGCTTTCCCATCACAAGTCTTGAAGGTTTTGAGATTACCAGAGGCCAGCAAACCCTCCTGCTGCACGACACAGGGTTTCTTCCCTCCTACAGACCTTCCAGCTCAGAAGCAGTGAGGATATTCCTTTGACTTCTTTCTCCTCCCTCTGTGTTGCTCCCCCCCATCTGTTCCTGCCTACAGACAGACCGGTAACTACAGACATGAAAGCTGCAATTCAGGAAAAGCTTTCCATCCCAGGCAAGCTTCTTCACAAGTGTTCTAGATATACTAATTTCTAGGAAAACATAAAAGCAGTCCTTCATAAATTCGTGTTGGAAAAGATTTTCCATATAAATGTCAGACATGAAAAAAACCACCATCTCCAAGGCTGTAAACCATTTTTTAACAGTCCCTTTCAGCTGTCATCACTATTCACGCAGGGTATTACACTGCACAAGCTACTGAACCTAATTTTTGGAAGTAATAAAGAAATATGTAAACAGGAGGTGGCAGAAGTATGTTATAAGCTTGCCATTTTAACAAAATAAATTTCAAAATTCATAATAAAAAAAAGCAAAAAATAGTTTTCTGCAGATCTTTTGGGATGACACTGTGGAAGACTTGTATCATGCACTTGCTGGGCAATCATAAAACATACAGTCTTTTCCCATATCAGTTGAAATGCAATTCAAAATTCTCTGTTAAGTTTCACATGAAAAAATGTATGTAGAAAAATCTCATAATTTTTTTAAGTTACCAGATATCTGAGATAAAACACTAGCCAACCCAACAAATTTCAGTTTAAATTTCCTTTTTAACATGGGCAATTTCTTTTAGGTGAAGTTTCCTTTCATTGTGTATTTACTGACAGGCAAAGCTCCCTCCCCCCAAGAAAAGTTAAACTAAATAACTACTGCCATTTCAAACTTTAATTTATAGTGGGGAAACGCTATAAAGATGCTTATCTGTACTTTAGAAATACCTGAGTTACTAAAACAAGGTTTCGTTCATATGTTCACAGTATGATCCCACTTTGAAAGAGCTGGATATAGCTCAGTGTCATCAGGTAGTGACCCCATCTGGTCACCTCTGGTGACTCAGGGAAAATCCATTACAGAAATCAGAACAACTGCAGAAGTATCACCTACGCTGATCTGTGTAAAAATCAGCCTTTGTAAAAAGAGTGGAGGTGAGGAACAGCAGCAGCTTGAGGACTTCCTTAGGAGGTGATGTGAAATATTATGATATTAACTTGCTGAGATAAGAAATCTCCCTCTCCAATCAGACACTGAGAATACTTCAAGCCCATTGCTCTGAATTACACTGACTTCTGGTTTCATGGTTCAAGCATCAGCTCCCCATTTTGACAAGAACTTACCAGTACCACCTGTTTAATTAAAATCTGTGATTGAGCAGGGTGATGGGAATCACACAGGAAACAAACAAACAAAACCAAGTGAACGTGGAGCTCGCTGAGATACCAAGACTCAACCAGCTCCTCACCTGAAACTGCTGCGAACACGGTGATGGCAGGTGAGGACACCAGGGTGGCACTGCCCTGTTCCCTGTAAGAAGCCCCTTTCCTGGGGCTCCCACAAGAGCCAGGCTGCAAAGAAATACTCTACTCCCCGCTGTACTGCTTGGGGACCTTCATGTCAATTTGAAGGTATAGCTCATTCAGGATTAATCCCCAGATAATGAAGAACCCTGGGAGGAGAAGGCAAGGAAAATCTGCATGTACAATTCAGCAGAATTGCAGTTGCCTCTTACCTTGCAAGGCATAGGCTTTTTGAAGGAGATTTCAGCTTGAGTCCAAACTCCCTTTGAGGAGTCCAAGACAGACCAGATTTTCTCTTGAACCATGTGATTCTCCTCAAAGATATAAACTGCAAGGGTGCCACTCATTTTGAAAAACCCATATAAGGCATAATAAAAACGCAGACAAAACTGCAGGTTTCCTGGCAGGGTCGGGCCATACAGACGTCCAATATATCCAGGCTGTGATGTAAACTTTGTGTTAGCCAGCAAGTAATGACCTGCAAGACAGTGCAATCAATTGAGTATTTCTAATAAGCAGTTAGAACCATTGATTTGCTATTAAAGCAGCTCCCATTATTGCAGCAGACTTTGTTTATAAAAACAGTTTCTACTGGCAGGAAACAGATTATCACACTCTGTTTGAAAGGAAATATGGATTTTTATAAAAGCATCCTAGCTAATTCAAGCTAGATTGGCACGTCTGAGTTACCAGAAATAGACAGGTTTCAGATTCACACTGAAAAATTCTCTTGCCTTCTGGCCTCACTGAAAACCTGACTCCTTCAGGAGTACCACTCTGAGATCAAAGAATGGAGAATGGGGCACAAGGCATATTACTCCCTGCACCAAGTATAAAGAAGTGAGACTTTAGCACATATGAGTATGACCTATGAATACTTTGCACAAAGGTATTTGTGAGAAGCACTCCCATCAGTTCGAAAGGTGTTTTCAGAACTTAACTAGCATGCCTTTCACTACATGGCTTCACTACACAACATTCCACAGTTTTCCCTTAAAAACACCAACTATCCTAAGCCTGGAAGAACCAAGAGCCCACCTCTCCTCTATATTAAAAGCAATTCATTAAGCCACCATCATATTTGCTTGCATGTCTTTGTGCAGTCATCCCTTCAGTGACCACAGATCAGTGTAGCCCAGTGAAGTTACTCTGATTTATGGCCCTGTGTGACTGATAGGTTACCTTCCTCTTTCACTCGTGGGGAGGCATAGCCAGAGGGTCTCAGGTAGGACAGAGCAGCCTACACTGGTTTTTCATGGTAGGGGTTGCAGTGAAGCAATCTAACCACTGTGAGAGGGACATTATTTAACGAAGTGAACAATGATACAACAGTTAACCTTTATATCCAGTTTGACTCCTCCAGTGAAAAGGAGTTTTGATTTACCAAGCCCGGTAGTGTGGTCTCCTGTTCTGTAAACATTGCGCTTCACTTTCACCCTGCTCCATCCCGGGCTGTCCTTTTGATCCTGATAAAAATTGCACAGGCCTTCCTCAAAATTGCAGCCTGCGTCGGCAGGATTGAAAGGAATTCCTGAAAGACAGAGAGATGGATACGTTCTATTAGAAAGAGCACGGTATAATAAGCACAGGTATTTGAAGCACAAGGATGCCAAAGGACACTGTTTCATCTTTGCGTTGCAGAAGCCGAGCACATTACACAAGATGTTGTACATCCACAGTGCAAAGTCACGCTGATAGGGAACTATCGACTTTCTATCACAAGTGGGTGTTACTGGCCTGTGTCTTTGCCAGGGCATTTTTGCCTGTGGCATTTTTCCACAGTTCCTATGAAATACAAATAAGCTACAGACATTAAGAAAACATTCCTCCTTCAGGAGGCAACACACAAAGACATTCAGAACACTTGTTTTAATCCTCTTCCTTCATTCAAACATACAGGGACACTATCACAGAATCACAAGGTTGGAAAAGACCTTTAAGATCATCAAGTCCAATCGTCCCATCCTATACTAAACCATATCCCTAAGTACCTGATCTACCCTTTTTTTCAACACATCCAGGAAAGGTGACTCAACCCCCTCCCTGGGCACTCTTTCAGTGAAGAATTTTTTCCTAACATCTCATCTGAATCTGAATGAGAGCGAGTGTATGCATATGTGTGAATTGTCCTGTTTTCTTTGCAGGTTCCAAAGGGATAACTTTCTAACATCAACATTTAATATTCTTTTATAAAGCACTTTTCTCAAAACTTTTTGTAGTAATGTATAGCATGTGTGGATATATGTACCATTAAGTATGTAAGTCAAATAGCTTTTAGTTCAGGTACCACCTCATGGTGACTGACCTCAAAGCTATGCCTCACTCATTTTTAGCAAAGAGAGCTGCACCATTTATAGTCCCGTTGATTAAAAGCTAAGATAACACACACACACACCAGCCCTGCTGATGGCTCCCTCTTGTCCTGCAATGTGGAATTCATGGCTCAGGATTTGCTTTAATGTGAAAACAGATGGCATGGAAGAAGTTACACTATACGTCAGTGACAATGAAAAGACCAGGACATGGCTTCAACTAAGGGTAAATTGTGCCTG
>VZTU01028365.1:0-19569 GCA_013400835.1 Zapornia atra | reverse complement strand
TATATTAGCATTTTAAAAACCATAATGTTTTAGTGGAGCATCAAGGTCAGTATTATTACTATATTATTTCTGAGTGTGAAAATGTGTTAAAACAGAATGAAATGGTTTTAACTTTTGCTGGTTTCTCATAGTTGCCATCATAGTCAGTACCCATAGAAGACTCAGAAGTCACATGGAATGACATCTATCTTAAACTACACCATTATTTATTTGTAATTTTTAAAAATACTTTTTTAGGAAATTAAGTTTTCTGATGGCTGACTTTAGCAAAGATGTCTCTTTAGGGAAGCTATTTGAAATACGCTTCAGGCAAGTATAAATCAATAACAAGTGTCAGATTCACATCATCTAATGAAAAAATACGGAAAACAGTTGTTGCCTGACAGGCTTGCTTGCACACGTGCACACACAGTCTGAAAAACAGCTTAGAAACTATACATTAAAAGTTTTTATTTAAAGAGAATGGGAATTTAGAAGTTTCAAAGACAGTAACTATCTTATACAATTTTGTACATCCAAAGCTGCAAAACATTTCACCCTGTACTAAGAAATTTAACTTTCAGCCATTACAACTTTTATTACTTTTTTTCCCACCTTACTGTAATTTCCAGATAATAAAAGCATTCAAGTGACTTCAACTCTTCTGCATTTGAAACCTTTACTTACAAGGAAAGAAAACTGCTCCCTTAATGTTTTAAGTAAAAGCATTTGGTTAGAGGGAAAACAAAGGGAGAAAAGCTGTAAGATTTCTAAAAATACCTTTTAAATAACCATCATACATAAAATGAGAGAAGCCTGGTTTGGTCTGCAGTAAAAATTCTAGTAGAGTATAGGGCATAAGCATATAAGCTGAATAAAATTTTGCTTCACAACAAGAGTTATCTGTTTTCATTATATAAGCAAGAAATTTTGTCAAGATTTTTTGAGGATGGAAAGAATCATGTTTTTGGAATACTGACTCTTATAAAACCAGCAGCATACAATTCAATTATTATTTTACACAACTTGCCAACTAGCAACACTTTTGTTCACGCTTTACCTACCCTTCCACCTTCCTGGTGTTTAGTGCGTTTCCTGCACAAGGCATCCTTGCAATATATGAACTGCTATACTAGATGAATAAATACCCTACAGGCCTTACAGACCACTCTCCAAAACAGTAGCTTAAAACCTAAAAGTACCAAATGCAATGCTCTTTGCCAGTCTTCACTATCAAGCTGCTACATCTCAGAATCTGGCTGCACTAAACATACCACATCTTAAGGAGACCTGAAAAATATGATAGTCACCAAGCATGTGACAGTCTTTTCCGGATGGCAAAAGCAAGGTAAGTAGACATCACTACAAATGTGTTCTTGAAAAAAAGAGAAGCGTTTCCATTTGATTTACCAGAACCAAATACTTTTTGAAAGTATGTCCAACTGTTGCCCTAAACCCATCCTCCTTTCTTCTGTAGTTAAAAAATCCTAAGAAAGTAGCAACTTCAAACAATATATGAGGTAAATATCTTGGATAAGAAAAGCCTAGTGAAACAGTATTATGCATTGATGTTTTCAAATAATTATAAGTAGCTCACACTTTCAAGGGTGGAGGTTTATTTTTTTTCTTTACTGCACAGTTTAAAGAAGTTCCCTGTTCATTTCTGAAATACGAAGCATTATTTCTTTGTTAACCTTCAAGTTTAATGTTTTTGTAGGATTTATTTAAGCATGTAGCAGTGATAATAATGAATGGGATATTTAAAATTCTCCATCCACAATTAAGTGGTGGATATTTTATTTCCTGAGTCAATTTGATGCATTTAGATAACAAAAAGGCACTAAGAAGTTCTTGAAATATTGGTTGTGAATTATAAATATTCTTAATAGGTTTTCAGGAAATGGATTTTCAGTGATTACGGCTGAAAAAAATTATATATACAGAAGAGCAAGTGCAGAATGTACTAACTATTATGAAGTCCAATAATAAATCATGCATTCAGTCATAATAAAAATACAAAGTAAAGGAGATTAGTAAAAGGAGGTACAGGCTTAAATGGGGAATGTTTTTTTCGTGGCTCCGCTGATACAGTCATAGATTGCTATTATCATTTCAGGCATTTCAGATGAAAAATTTTAGGTAAGCAATAAATTTAAGTCTACACTCACATAGGACAATTTTTTGTCATCTACTGTTCAAGAACCAGATAGTGAAGAGATGCATGCTCTAATTCTGCAACAGTATGGGTATACAGGATTTAGTCATCTCTAAGAAAGTGAAAGGCATGATAGAAACCAGGAAGACACACATAGGTGCTTATTGGGAAGCATGCATTAACGGAATAATGAGAACCCTACTGTACCAGTTATATTGTACTATAACAAGGCTCATAGAATCATTTAGGTTGGAAAAAAACCCTTAAGATCATCGAGTCCAACCACACACCTAACACTGCCGAGTCCACCACTAAAGTCTGTAAATAAGCACCACATCTATAAGTTTTTTAAATACCTCCAGGGATGGTGACTCAATCACTTCCCTGGGCAGCCTGGTCGAGTGACTGACAACCCTTTCAGTAAACATGTTTTCCCTAATATCCAATCTAAACCTCCCCTGGCACAACTTGAGACCATTTCTAAAATTCTGCCAAGGACACCAGTAACAGAGCCAGCCAGGTCTTCCTGTGGCTTCCCTCATCATTCTCTACAACTGAAAGGATGGAAGGAAGGAGCACATTGCTTGTGCTCCTGATCCCTTAAGCAGTCATCCCAAAGCCCTGCTGAGGTCTCTCTCTCTTGTTTACCCTTGGACTTCTTATTGCAACTTCATCCCCATCTACATAAAAAAAAATCAATAATGGGTAACTACTTGAGGGTGTACCAGGATAGGAGGTCTTCTCATCACATCACCCAGGCTTCAGGGAGGCAGTACATTTCTGCTACTCTGAACAAGATATAAATAAAATCTCTAGATCAGATTCCTGCTTCAGGTCTAGAATGGATTTCTAAATCAGCAGATTTATTTGCTTTTGTTCTTAACACAGTATATTCTAATATTTACTAGACATATGAGCCCACTACTACTGTTTTTTAAGCTTGTAAACAAATTACTCTGCAGTAACTGCCTAGAGATTAAACAAACACAAGACACTGGTGCCAAATTGTTCTTTAAAGAAACAGAAAATATTTACTGTAAAACCAACAAAATCCTCCAAAACTATTTATGTCTAGATATATGTACCTACATACACACATGCATATATATACAAATGTTTATTGAGGTATACATACATATTCTTAACATTTATACAAATACATTAAAAGGTGAGCACCATAAATAGCAAAAGCAGCTAATTAGCAGCCCCACTTTCCTGCTTTTGTCTCCTATTTTCTTATGGAAATCTGCATGACTGCTTTCAGGACCTGTTTTTCTCTACATTTCTGGAAATTCAAGCAATGCCAGTGAAAAGTCCTGATCCTGCTGGACTCCAACAGTTCTTGTGCCTGTGTGTACTACAGCTCTGAATCTCTTATGAGGTCTTGTTATGCAGCTAGAAATTCTGGACCTTCCTCTTGCATACAGAATTACACATTTTGGTTGTATAGTACATAGACAGAAGAACCAACTTTACAGCATTACATTTTTTTCAGTGCTGTCAACCCAAAACAGATTAAAACCAATCAACAAAAACATTTACTTTTGTGAAACTGAGGCAGATGATAATTTATGTTGAGATCAGTAACTATAATCTGAAGGAAAACTAGCTCCCTGTAATCTTAAAAGCAGGACAACTTCAAATCTTTCTGAGGCAGTGTCCCCCTCTGGCTTGACTACATGGAAGTCTGGGAGTCAGTCATCCAGCACTATGCTGTGAACCACACAATCAAACCACTGTCCCTCAACCTGACCAGACTCCCCAAGATCTCAGCTCTGAGCAATAGCTTTTTGGTTATTTTTGTTTTCCTATCACTACTATTCATTTGTAAAGAACATAGCTCAATAGAGGCATTATGTGATGGTACCCTAAGGATAAACCTGAGAAAGACTCAACTTTAAATATGCTAATTCTGGCACAGAAAAGGAATAGTGTTCAAATCAATGCGCCTGAGAGCAAAATTATTGAGCTGTATAGTATTTTGAGTGAGAAATCAAAAAGATTTCTTGTCTCCTAACAGAGATAGCAATTGGCAAGATTCCTTTTTCATCTTAAGTACACTGTCAGTTTTATCACCCTTATGAATTCAACTGTAAGTCTTCAAACATTTAGAACTTTTCCTAGTCATGAAGTAAAGAATTTTACTTTGATGACTAATTTAAATGTTGATCAGTAGGACTGAGTTTTATTATTTGAGCAGTGTGGGATGGTTTCAAACTCAGACTTTCCAAGAATATAGATATGCTTTATATATATATATATGTGCATATGTGGAGAAATGGCTAGGAGAGCGTGTGAACGGAGTCTCTGTACAGAGTACAGAGGCCCTGGCAGAAGGAGAGTGCTGTATATAATAAGAGGCCTTAGCGATGGGAAAGTGTTGAAAGTAAGAAACAAAGGCAGGTGCTGTGGCCTTGAAGAAAGCACTGGCTTGTGCTGAGTCAGAGGCTGGGGGTAGGGAGCACGCATCCCCCCCATGCCCTGCGCGTGGACAAGTAATGAGGTAACTAGAAGTTTTCACCAATCTGTATAATTGTAAGCAAAGAATATAGCCAATTAGCCAATGCCGGGCGTGTAACCGTCCCTATATATTGCCTGTGCTAGTACAATAAAATGAAGCTTAAGTCACTCACATTGAGTCAAGCTGTGCTTCCCCACGCGATGGGCACCGAACGCTGAGGGATCAGCGGCATGTGTACACTCAGAAAGTTTTTAGAATTCAAACACAAAAAAAAAAAGTGTTCCATAACGTTAAGGTTCTATTTTCTTATCCTAGTCAGGAACAGTATGTAGTATAGCAATTTAAAAGCCCATTGCAATTAATGGGAGATGCAGGTACACTTCATCATTTACTTTACAGTTTGTTCTTGGCCTGCTAGAACACTACTTCTACTATAAATAACATTCATCATGACAAGTATCATATTATGCAAGCCACAAAAATAAAGCACTCTCTATATTAGCTGAGCCAGCTAATCAAATAAAAAAAAAACAAAACCTCAATGACTGATTGCACCTTTTGAACAAGCTGATTTCTATCACCATAATTATATTGGGAACAACAGATACATGTAATTTCTAGGTGCTTAAATCCATGGCAGCAGTGACAAATTAACAGTAAATTGTTATTACGGGAGCACGGGTTTCCAAATCTGAGCCTAAACAAACTGGAATGAGGAGCATGAGCCACCAGTTGACTCTGACATGGACAAGAAGCTCTTGAGAAAGCAATTGGGAGCACATCTTACTGGATAAGTGGGCGACAGAGGAATAAGATGTCATTTCAGCAGGTAGTCCTACAAAGCAAAACACATCCATCTCCAGCACGGATCTGCACGCTTCTAATCCAGCCTAAGTTCTCAAAGAGCTTTTGAACTGACTTTTGATTAGGAAATGGTTTATTTTATTAACCCTGAAATGTAACCCATTCTTTTTTGATGGAAAATTCTTAAACTACAGCAGAAAAGTGAAGAATTTCCTATGTAACTTTTGGTCTTCTATGTGACTGCAATTCTCAGGCACATTACTTTGTGTTTTCCATATTAAAAACCAGCAGCTTTCTGTGTCTGTTTCTAATTTCCTAAGCCCCCTTGGTCAACTACTCTATACAACTGCTTATCTGAATTTTATATACATTATACTTCTGAAAGTGAATCTATTAGTATTCTGTATTTAAAATTAAATAGTAAATTAAAATAATTTTTCTTCCTAATAACATTCTGTATACAAGGTATTTCATAAGGACTGTTTTTCCTAACTATTAGACTGAATCAACAACAAATTCTTACAGTAGTCTACAAAATACCCTGGGTACATTTTTTGCTATCATTACTCCTTAGTTATAACAGTTAACTACCACATAAACGTTCATGGCCCATTTCATGTAAGATTTTTTTTTCATTTACAGTTACCACATGAAATGCATATTGCAGCTCACGTATTTTCTCCATAGTCAACAATGTGGTACCAATACCATAGCAACCCGTAAATAGTTTTTGAAACACATTAGATGTTTACAGTTTGTAACTGCACACAAGTGATTCTGGCCTTATTTGGGAAGTGTCAGCTAGAGATAGAAAATATGCAATCACAGGAGTAGGACAGATCTGCACTTGTGACTCACATTCTCACTTGCATTTCCAATAATATTTTAGTGCCTTTTTATTTTTATTTTTAACATTCATCTGTTGATTTTATATTTATGGTATTTCTAAGATTAGGAATTAGAGCATTTAGTAGCTGTTATCAAGAATTTAAGAAGCCATCAAAATGGTAACTTGGCAATTTAGATAAAATATTTACTAAGACAGAATGAATTTTCTTTCTCTAAAAAATGTGCAAATATGCTTCATTTGGGTAAGGAATTGTAAATAAATAATTGAAAAAGATGACAGAAACTTTAAAAAAGTCAGATATAAATATTAAACAGCAAAAACTTAGCTACACTATTTGTAAACATAACGCAAATATATATCAGAGTGATTCTTTTCTAGTAATTTACTGTAAGAAATTGGAACAGTCAAAAAAAAGTGCAGAAAATTCAATATGTAACCAATTTTATGTTGGGAAGAAAAAAAGTATATTTATTGATTTAACTGTCAAGAAATCTCTTCATCCTAAACCAGCTTTTAAATTGCAATGAGAAGCTAATAACAGACTTCAATAAACTGAGCATTCAGGTGAAGGAAACCAATGACTGGTAACTAGTGTGATATGGTAAAAGAAAAATAACAAAAGTAAGGTATGAAAACTGTTTTTTAAATATTTACTTCATAACAATTTATTTTTTATTTAGAACAAAAGCCTATGTTTTTATATTTAGAAAAGGATTTGAATACATTCTGATAAACAGCCTTTGGTCTGTCATTCTTCCCATAATTACTTCAAACTTGCTTGAGTAGAGATCTGAACAGACAGTCTGCAAGTTCAAGCTCATTAAAAGTGCAAATCTATTTGCAGCTAAAATAATGAAAATTTCTCTTCCATTCAACAGAACTCAATTTTAACAAATGTCAGATTGTGATAAAAAAAACAACACACTGATTACTTCTGAAACATTGAAGGAACCTAATTCCTGAGCAATCTGTTTTCAAAAATTACACAAGAAATTTTTAACAGAGATGGAAAATATGAATACCAGCCAGCACCGCTGCTACAAGTCTGTTGACAACCTCATTGATGAGTCTTCACCTTATCAAGCTCCTATGTGAGATGTTGCTTCTCCTCCTGATCCATATTCCCTTGACTGGCTCAGCCTGGCCCATGGGTTCCTGCAGTGGGAGTGCCAGAGCACCAGATTGCCACTGAAGCCCTGGGACTTGCCACCACCTTGAGTGCACACAAGGGACCTGATGACGAGCCACTCCCACTTTAAGTCACCTTAAACTTGAGTGTCCCAGCGTCATCACTCCACACAGGCATGCAGAGCCTGATATATCTCAGTGGACAAAAATGCGGAATGGTGCAGTATAGATTTTTGTATTCAAGTGATTGTTCAAATATGAAGATGATGAAACAGACAGGGTGTGTGTAGTTGTTGTCGTCCTCCCCCGCCACCCCGTCTTTTTTGTCCGGGGTTAGTAGCATCTATTCAAGGATGTCAGAAGTTCCCCTAGTCCCCAAAGTCTCCCTTTCATTGTAGCACTGCTCCAGAGTATAAACTCAAACTTCTCCAAAACATGTCGCTTGCAGCAAAATGCTAACAAAAACTCAATTAAATTCCCAATTTGCTAACTATCAGTGTATCAGACTTTCAATCAAGTTTCACTTTATTCAACTGCCTGGTCTATTCCAAAGTTTGCAGTAAGACAAAATGACTAGATGTGCTAAAATTACATTCTCACCTAATTCTTAGTTGGATGGATTAAACTGCAAGATACAGAAACATTAAACACTGAATTCGAACTTCTACAGCTTTGAAACTCTCTGCTAAAAGCAAATGAAAGATAACATCCGAGACAAGCACAACTCAAGCATAACCTCTTGATCTTCAGTACCAAAGGAAGGAGATTCAAAGCCATTTTTAAGTCTCTGCTTTGCCTGGGATCAGCATCTGACCTTTTAAAACTTAAACCCCAGCTTATTTTTACTGAAGAACAGTACAGGTTCCTCAAGTTATTTTGAGATTTGGTTTGTTTTCCTCTCTGTTTCTAATTAAGTTGTCCTTTTATGGTCCAAGAGCATTATTACAACTAAGATCAATTTTAGTATCTATTGAACTTACAATCAGTTCAGGTTATTTACAGAATTTCATGGGTTTGATCTGTTTTCCAGTTCTTACTACACAGTTTAATATTTATTCCAAACTGTTTATGAGAACCAAATTAGCATGTTGAAACTCTCAGAATTATATACTAATCTTCCCATGGTCAATCAACCATGTGGTTAAAGGAAATATTTTGAATTTACAGTCTTCTTTATCAGTGCATTGATCACATTACATTATCATACAGAATAAATTGTAGACTGTTTAACAGTGCAGCCTCAGGAAAAATGACAAAGAAATTCTGTGTAGTGTCTACCCTCCCATCCCTCCCAAAATCTAACAGGTGCATCAGACTATAAAAAAATGCTGTAGTGCACCAGGAAAGCCAGCCCTATAGATTACCACCAACGTTGCTACCAGGTAATTAAGGGGAACACAGAAGACTGGCCACTTTCTATGATCTGTTCATCTCAATCTCCCAGAATCCACTAGCATTAGATTAAGGATTTCATATGGCCGAGTCCTACTGTTGTTTGGGTTTTGTTCCTCCATGACCTTCTGTGGTCAACAAACCTCAGATATTCAGTAAATAAGTAGTTTTTAAATTAATTTTACTAACGCTTACAGTTTCAACAGATAACCTTTCTTATAGTGAGGAATTAGGTGAATAACATGTCATTCCACATTCAGATTACCCACCACTTTGATTTTATAAACTTCAGGCATATCCCCCTCCTGAGACTTCTCTCTTGATTGAAAGTACCCTGTCTTAAGTCTTTCCTCACAATGCAGCTGCCTCAAACCCTGGCTCATTTCAGGTACCTTCCTGCATCTGTACTTTATGTCAACTTTTGACTTGAGGAGAGCAGATCATCACACTGTTTAAGGTCAGGTTGGATGCAGCTTGGAAAATATGACCTAGGGAAAGGTGTTCCTGCCCCTGGCAGGAAGTTTATATGATCTTTGAGGTCCCTTCCAACCCAAAACATTCCATGATTCTACTCAACATAAGCATCCTCACAACGTCCAAGGGCAACAAAACACTTTTGTTTTTTGTTCTCAATACCATTACTAACGCCACACAAATTTTTGTGGCTTTTTTGACTATCTCTCCACATTGGGCCTGAAAAACACTCTCAGTGATAATGCCAGGATTACTTTCTTGAGCTGTAACTGCCATTTGCAAACTCAGTATAACATGAGTGTAGTATAGACTCTTTCTCCAAAATATTACTTCACATTTGTCTGTGGTGAAGATCATTTGATACTTGTTGCACATCCACTCAGTTTTGGAGTTTCCCCACTGTCAGCTCAGTATTTGACTACTCTGCTCTCATGAGACCCCACCTGTAGTACTGCATCCAGTTCTGGGGTCCCCCAGTAGAGAAAAGACATGGAACTGTTGGAGTGAGTCCAGAGGAGGGCCACAAAGATGATCAGGGGGCTGAAGCACCTCTCCCATGAAGACAGGCTGAGATAGTAGGGCTTGTTCAGTCTGGAGAAGAGAAAGCTCTGGGGAGACCTAATTACGCCTACCAGTACTTAATTAAAGGGGCCCTACAGGAAAGAGAGTGAGGAACTGTTCATCATAGTGATAGAACAAGTGCAATGGCTTCAAGCTGAAAGAGGGTCAGTTTATATTAGACATTAGAAAGAAATTATTTACTATGAAGGTGGTGAAGCCCTGGCATAGATGGCCCATAGAGGTTGTGGAAGTCCCATGCCTGGAAGTGATAAGCCAGGTTGGATGAGGCTTTGGGCAAGCTGATCTGCCCATGGCAGAGGGGTTGGAACTAGATATTCTTTAATTTCCCTTCCAACCAAAAGCATTCTATGATTCTATACTTGAGAGATTTTAGTATCATGGGAAATCTTAGAAATGTGGCCATACACCTCTGTTTCCAACTAAATTCTCACATTCACGTGCCTTACAAAAATGTTTCTTTCTGTTACTTTCTTCATCTCAACCCCCAGCTGATGAGTATGTTTGAATTTGCCTTGTGAAATATGTCCAAAATGGCATTAGCCATTTGTGCAGGATTATCAGAATCAAGTTCTTCCATTTTGGCAAGCAATAACAGAATAGATTTCACAGCATCTAAGTTTCCTTGCCATTTAAATAATGCTTAGCAACATGAAATCACTGTAAGATTCCATGTCTGGTATGCATTCAATTGCTAATTTTTTAACCACCTCCTTATCTTGAGATCTGCTGAGCCAAAAAAATTAATAGAAAACATGAGTTAATTGATCACTACTCCTCTGTCTGAGCTACTGAGAATCAGCTTTCAAAGCAGAGCACAACGTATTCATTACAAAGAATAAAACAAAAGCTATTTTAATAACTTTTAGAATCAGCTTTCTTTTCTGATTTGTAGAAGATTAAAAGTGTTAAATATCTATTTTATTTTTCTTTGAAAATACTACATGAAAATATATCCTGTGGACTCTGCTCTTCCTTCAACCCAATCTGTTTTCCATTATGGTTTTAAAATGTTGTTCTGCTTTCTCATTCTCAAAACTGATTTAAACAAAAATTTATAAAACTCCTTATAATAATAAAATTCTTTTACCTGATAACATTTGCATATTTAGTAAAGATAGAGAAATATCAAAAGACTCTTTAACTTAGGTGATCCAAAATATAAGCATACTGTCTCAGAAGTTTGTTTGGAAAATAATCTATTAAAACTAAAAGGAGTCATCAAAATATTTTAATAAACCTAGATCTATTATAATTTAAATTATACTCCATTATAATGTATATTACATTGATGTATTTAAATAAGTTTGCCATTTTACAGTTGCATATTACAAAAACATGTGATGGACAATGCCATGACTGAACTAGCCTTTTTGGACTGCTGGCAGTGATCTCTTGGCAGCAAAGGAAACATTACAGAGCAGGTAGAGAACAGGAAATTCAGAGATGAGGCAGTGGTACAGCCAAAAAAAATCCTGAAGTTAGTTTCCAGATATCTGGCACAACTCCTGTTAGAAGGCCATCCATAACAATTCAGAACAAATTATGGTACATACTTGTTGACATGACTAAGCAGAGCACCGTTTTTACTGCCAATGCTAACAGTAGTTGAGCTCATTAAACTGTACCCATGCAATACTGGTCTCATGAGAGTGACTCCTGTACAAACATACATTGAGATGCACACATAGATGAGAGTCTGAGCGAGCAAGAAGTGTGTGCCTACACGAGAAGCTTTGTTTGCCCCATGCTTTGCTCCTAATGAAATATTAAGGCACTTTGGGTGATGTGGGTTTCAAGTCCTAAAAACAGAGAGTTTGACTGAGTCGCAAAGAAAATTAGGTCAATTAATGAAGAACTGAATGGTGCCAAAATGTAACAGAGAAGAAAATTCCATGTCACTGAGGCTACATGAAGACCTTACAGCAGGTAAGTCTTTTTCATGCCTAGAATCATCGATAGTTGGAGGCCTAGCTAGAACATACCACATAATCTTGTAACCTAAGTTTCTTTCCTTTAAAAATCCAGTCTGTGAGATTGAAAAGATGAGGGGTGGGGGAAGAAATGTCCTTGAAGGCTGCAGATAGACTGAGGGTAGGATCTGTTTGCACAGCCTGAGAGCAAAAAGCGTTCCCTGGCTTTGAGGCAGCCAGGAAGGCCAGAAGACAAATTTAAGTGCAAACTCCTTCCTCTGTCCTGATGCGTGCAGGTCTCACTATAGTACAAAAGCTTTTATATCAGTTTAACGCAGCACTGTCTGTATTCCTTCTACAGCAACGTATTTATTCATGTGCAGTTCACTAACCGAAGCTTCTGCGATCGCTATGCTCAAGCTTACACAAGCTGTCATTCCAGAAGAAAACAAACCAACAAGTCAACAAACCAAACACAAGAATGCATGTGCAAATGTTTATTTAAAATCCTTCATCTAGGGAGCGTAACTGTATTACTCCCATTTAACAAATCCTAGGCTTCCTTAAAATATAAAATGTGCCAAGAAATTCAATATACTGCTAACACTGCCCTGAGCCAAAACAGCATTCGGATACACATTCCTACAGATAAATGAAGGAAAGTACAATACCAATCTTCACCAGAACTGGAACGTATTTTATTCTCAGACAAAGCTCAACCACTAATCTCTGTCTTCTGTATTGCTGCAGCAGCTTACCAGGGTATTAAAATGATGTGTTATTGTTTTGTAAGTGTTAGCACTTACATAACAAGTTAAGACTTGGAAACACAGATGGGTTTCCATTGTACGAAAGAACAGCTTTTAGCGCGATAAATAAAGGCCAAGGACTCCCTTGTGTAACAAGTAGCATTACCGTCAACACCTGGAAATGCAGCAGAAAGCAGCATTTAAAGCACTTCTGACAGCTGCAGCTTACTTGCTGCACCTCCATTTTACGTGCTCCAAGTGAAACTTTAATCGTGATTATACTCAGTAATAACCTTTCAGGCCACACTCTAACCATGCCAGTGAACATTTTGGCAGGTTTGTCCCTCACAGCTCTAAACAAAACCCCAAAAATCTAGGTGTATCTGACACACTCCTAGTTGCACACTACCAGTTCTTCCAGTAAATCCCTACAGCTCATGAATGTAACTCTGAGAAAAGTCTGGGGTTAAAAAAAAAAACACAAACTCATAAAGATCTGCCAGTGACTGTATTTTGAAGCAGAATGTCATCAATTTTGGCCTAGCATCTAGGTTGAGAACATATACTTTTCTAAAACCCAGTATAAACAGCAACAAAAACTTTTTTTTTTTTAAACTGGAAATTCCCTTTTTCAAAAAGTCATACCATTTTTGTGTTATCTGTAATTCAATGCTCTAACGTTCTGTGACTGCATGAGATTGAAAAGTGATTATTAATAAGATTAAATTAACCAATCTGTCCTTTTTATCCAGGCTATGAAATGCAGATGTTAATGACATTTATGCTGATAAGTGAATTAGATTAGGATTAACTGTAACAATTAGCTAAGGCATTATTAGTAGCACAGACATATATTTTAATGACATACTATCAAACAGAAAAATGCTAAATTGACTGAAAATTCTGTAAACGAAGCTCCAATCTGTTCTCCTTTTAATAAAGCAAATATGTATGTATGTTTTACTTTTTTTTTTTTAACATAAGAAGTGGAATTATGAAAACACAGAGAACAGAAGGGAGTGGTGGCCATTCACAGGAATAGGTAGAAAAAATTAAGAAATTGTTCATGTGAAATTTAATTATTGGTATTTTCTTATGGATACAAAAACTCCTTGAAGTTGAGAGCTCCTTTAAATGTTTAAGTCAAATGCAAGTCTAAAATAACCACAAGTAATTACTCAGTATTTTCACTCTCTTTTAACCTACCTCTTTTTTTTCTCTACCAGCTGTCTGCAGATCTCCTGCCACCGAGTATTCAAACTTTCCAGTTGTTCCTTCAGCACCTTAGCATCTGCTGTTGATGACTGCTCAATAATCTCTTCACCAGTTACATTTAATGTTTTGACAACAGTTTGCTGTGTCCCAATGCCATCCTGAAGCTCCTGCAAAATACCCAATGAATACACTTATTCACAAAAATGTCAAGCATGAAAAAAAATTCTTCATCACATACTGTCCAGATGGAGAGAGGTGAAAGTTTTTGCTCTACTCTGAATTCCAAAAGAAAAAATCCAAAGGCAAGCAAACAGAAAGACATCTCAGGTTTTTTGTAGCAAGTACCTTTCAGGGCACCTATACAACCTTTTCCCCTTTCTGCATTCCTGACTGCTTAAGATTGTTACCGTCATGTGCTGCAGATCAATTAATAAGAAAAATTTGTGAAGTGATTTACTTCTACACCCCCAAAGGTATACATCATGGTTATTTAATAGTCTACAATGCATTGTAAAATTTAAAAAGCATAGTGTTTGGAGTTCCTATTAGTTATCAACACAAATAAGTGCTGTCAAGAAAGCAAAGACTGAAGTACTTCTGATTTCATTAAAGAACACAGTTGCCTCCAGTTGTGAGAAACACAATAATCCATTCCCCCTTGCCTTTCCCACCCCCACGTTCTCCTTTTCGTTCTCCTTTTCTTTCTTCGTGGAGAGGAAGGAGGTGGCACAGGAAGACACAGACATGACAACATTTTTAAAGAATAGATTGTTTCTACTTACACAACAAGATTAAAAGCTACCAAAAGATAACCAGGAGGGACTGTTTCTCAAGTTTAAGCGAATGCATTTGGATACATTTTCTGTACCTTTTAAGATTAAAAAAACCTACCATGCCTACAGTTATCTTAACTTAACATTTGAAAACAGCACATAGCTTAGATTTTAACACCGACTGCTTGTTTAATGAAGTTCATGTTTATAAATAAGGAAATAAAATCTTTTCCTATTTTTACTCATCAGTAGAGCATAAGGATTTTTTTCCTTGAATTCTTCAAAACATACAAGCAGGGAAGCATAAAATTATTTTCAACAGTTTACTGCTAAAATAAGCAGAAACTGAAATAAATTTAACAATCTACACTGTCGGATTCGTAGTTACGACAGGTTACACAAATCTCAGGAAGTGTGTCTGAACCCTATCTACATACAAGAGCTTTCAAGTAAGATACTGAATCTACTTTTTCTGGAAGAAATCAAATCTTTTAGCATAACGTACTCTGGAACATTATATGCTTATTTTCTCTTTCTAAGCAGGTAAGTAAATTACAGAGCCAATTATTAAATCTGCACATAAACATTAAATATTTTCATGAACTGGTTAAAGTTGGAAGGATACAGCTTTCAAGGAATGTAGTAAGTATTTTGTCCACGAGATCTTCAGGCATGGGATTACAATCCTGAATTTCACAAACCAAACCACACTTGAAGTTGACTTGGGTCTTTTTGTTTTACCTTTGGGGTTTTTTTGCTTTACACCACCTCAGTTGCCACACCTGCAGAAAGTCAGTCGTATGCCCTATCCCAACATTCTGCACAACATTTACACCGACAGCCTGAACATCAACACCAGGACAACCTGGGGCATAGAACTCTACCTCAGCTAGCCACTGTGGCATTTACTCACAGTCCTGGACAGGAATCCTAACCGCAGCAGAGGTTCGTGCTATTGAGACTAAGCTTACTCTTAGAAAACAAACCAGAAAGTATAATAACAGTCTCTTTCAGGTTGTTATAAAAGAGAAGAACCTATAAATCACTCCTGTCTTTGGTACATCTCAATAAAAAGTACTATTTTGGGTTTTTTCCTAAACAATACTTATATCCCATGCTTCAGCACAAATGAGTAGCTGTGATGAGCATAACGTTGCAATAATCTGCATTTTGTTTTATTATGTCTTGACAGGATGAGAAAACTTTTTCTACTAGATACTAGCAAACTACAATAGACTCATCAGGTCACGTCAAGCATCCTGCCGGACCAAAGAGTGCCATCACACTTTGCTTTGTCTATTAAGTGTGCAAGATTTTAAGATGGTATTGTAGCAGAATGTCACAGTTTAAGCCCAGCCATCAGCTCAGCACCACACAGATGCTCACTCAGTCCCCCCCATTTTGGGATGAGGGAGAGAATCCGAAGAGTGAACATCAGAAAATTTGTGGGTGGAGATAAAGACACTTTAATAGGTGAAGCAAAAACTGTGTGTTCAAGCAAAGCAAACCAAGGAATTCATTTGCTGCTTCCCAGGGGCAAGCAGGGGTTCAGTCATCCCCAGGAGAGTAGGGCTCCAACACACCAAGAGTGACTTCAGAAGACCATCACTCTGAACATCACTGCCCCCGTCTGTCCTCTTTCCTAAGCCCCTTGAAATGAGCACAATGTTATATTTTATGGGACATCCCTTTGGTGAGTTGGGGTCTACTGACCTAGCTGTGTCCCCTCCCAGCTCCTTGTGCATACCCTGCCATCCTGTTAGCGGGGTGGTATAAGAAGCAGCAAATACCTTGGCTCTCTGTGAGCACTGCTCAGCGATAATGAAAACTTTTCTATATAACAAAAATATCTCAATATTACCAACACTATTTCCAGCACAAATCCAAAACACAGCCCCGTACCAGCTACTGTGAAGAAAATTAACTTGATATTAGCTGAAACCAGGACGCAGAAATGCAAGATCTTCTAAAACCCAGAAAAGATCAATAAAAAAATGACTTTGAGGGCCCAAATTTTCTTCTCTATGATATGCATTAATACAATAATACCTGGTCCAACCTTTGGCTGCTATTATCAAGTACACAACTCCTTACCAGGAATAAAGAGCGGTAATGGTCAGGTAGTTTACTTATACGCAAATATTCATTCTGACTGCGAGGCTGAAAAGTCATTGGTATTTCCAGTACACATGTCAATTTTCTTAACACCCAGCTTCAAATGAATATCTAGCTTTTGTACACATTCACTGTGTATCACATTGATTTTAGTGCTAAAGCCTTTGCATTATTCAGTAGGGAGTATTACACAGATATATCATTACAGTAAGATGCATAGTCTGAGGAAAAATATATCACAATAAGTGGCTTATTTCCAGTGAGGCACCTGAAACAATTGTGCTATTGCAAGCGCCTCTATGAGCTTAAGATCCATACAGCTTGTAGAAAAAATAACTCAGAACAAAACTACGCAGCAGGACCATTCTTATGGAATGGGAAATTAAGTGAGGAGAATAAAGAGGAGAAATTTTCCTTCCTGAACTTCAAAGATTTTAGAATTTATAGAATTTGGAGTTTATTGTGGCACCAGCTTTTCTGAATGACAGAAATAACCACCAGTCAGCATACTATTATGAAGTCAAATGCTAATTGAATGTCTCTTTAAATACACTTACAGAGCCTTTTTCCTGCATTCATAGCATCTTAATTTAGGTTATTTCCCTCCCCGGCATAAAATTTAATATATATTTTAATATAATCTATTAGATGTCTTGCACATTTATTTCAACTGATAAAACATTAACCAGGGGAATTTTCTGTATCCTTTGGCGTATTTTGCCTTCCATACAAGGGTAAAAAGAAAAGGAAATAGCTAGCTCAGTGGTCAAGATGATCTTTAAACTCACAATCCTGAACGTTGAAAAGGGAACCTAGCACAGAATATGTAGGAAAGAAAAGTGTGAACTTCCACCAAAACATGAGAGAAAGCTTCAGGCCACCTGGATTTCAGATTGCCCTAAAGAACTCTCTTTGAGAATATTATTTTTGAAGTCTTATATGCATTTAATACTCTTCCAGTGATGAAACTGAAATACACATTCTGCTAGATGAAGTTTGCCCAGATTCCACAGCCTAAGAAAAAGCAGATTTTTCTACTAGGTACTGCACAAAGCACAACAACCCATGAAGACATTTAGGTTGTTTTTTGTATTCTTGTACAAAGTGGAAAACAGCGTTTTTAACTATTCTGCTGAAAGTCATGTTTTCATACACTCATCCCAGAGCCATGATCTACAAAGATGCTTTTCACAATGTATGTTCAGTATTTAAAACTTGTCAACAGATATAATTCCCTATTGCCACTCTATCCTTCCCACACACCTGCATGAGGAGAAAGTGCCGAGGGCCTCCCATGGCCTTACAGTTTACGGTGCTGCAGAACTAATGCTGACATTGAATGTGCTGCTTGTAGTTTCACTTGACATTTCACCCCTTCATACAGAAATGGCAAAGCGAAAGGGCATGTTGACCTTTGGATTCCCAGCTTTCTCAGAAGGTCATTCGAGATAGTTATACGTGCAATTATACAGTTTCTAATCACTTTTTATGAACAAAGTGAGCAAACAAACTTAATTAAAAATGAGATGCTTATATAATGTAATATTAAAAACAACTTAGAAAGGACAAGACCTCTTCATATTCATACACAGAGCTAATCACAAATCTGAGCAGACTGCAGATAATTCCATGTACTTCATGTTTTTAACATATTACATCCCTTCAATTTTTCTTTTTTTGTGATTCCCAAGCAGGGCATGACATATCATTAAAATAAGGTATAAATATTCTCTCAAGCTAAAAGTGGCAAATCCAGCATATTAAAGGACTTCAGCCTCTCATACAGATGTTTTACACTTTGATAACGACCTCAACTAATTTAGACAAATTAAAACTGCCAAGAAATTGTGACAATAGCACATAAGATGTTAAAAACACTGGTGTCTGCTTATCCCTTATACAAACATTGTGGATGGAGATCCACAAGGTTGATGTGAGAAACAGCAAATGGAAGAGATGCTATGGCTGCAGGACAGCCCTCTTTTGGCTAGAAAATGTGGAATAAAGACACATTGTCTACACAGAATTTTGAAGGCAAAGTGTGACACGTTTTGCTTCATTAGCCGTGAAATGAATATTAAAGTGACACCCCTAAGTACAGTAATGAGCTAAAAGGAGTACATGATAAACATATATGACTATAGCACTCAACTCTCCACTCAAGCCATTTTAAATGTCCTCCCAGGGAAGGGAACAGCTAAGATTGGGGTATAAAGAGTATTGAGGAAGTTGTCTGTGGGGGGAGAAATCGAAAACTGTGAAGAGGCAGTCAAAGGGCTCAGCTCCTCCTCCATCCCAGACAGGGACACTTTCTTGGTAAGTAATTATGATTTCACCTTTTTGATGAGAGTACCCTAGTCAGTACTTTGCTAGCATTTCATTATAATTATAGCCATGTATTAGCATTATCACAGTAAGCTCATTTATCAATGGTGATTCTGACCGCTTTGTATGTGTCACTTTAATAAACTTTCCATTAGCTTCAACTTTGCAGAATTGTCTAAGTGAAAGTCCTTTGGAGGCTCTGATAAGCAAATGTTGGCTTTGATATGGTGTATTATGTATTACCTTTTACACATAAACCGTTGTCCAAGTCTGAGACTAGGACAGCAGCACCTAGGCCCCTCTCTGAGCAGGGGTTTAGAAAGCAAGGGGGTCCTTTCTGAACTTTGTGGCTCAACAGGAAGGCCTCCCTCAGCCACACATCAGACTCACACCCTTTATGTGACAGACATTCATGGGATGTTTCTTTCCTTCAAGGTTTCTTTTGATTTTCCAAGTTTACCTATAACGAGAAATTATGCTTGGTTTTTCAGAAAAATCCAAGTGGAACAGAAAGAGAAAATAAGTTCTGGGTAAACACAGGGGAAAATTCTCACCAGTCAATAGGGCTGGTTCTGCAATAGCAGGGGACTCTGCTCACAATCTGCTTGAAAACTCTAGCCTAGTTCACTATTCTTATTCTTATCTGTACTTTCTGAT
>VZTU01028361.1:76754-99308 GCA_013400835.1 Zapornia atra | reverse complement strand
CGGGGGTCCCGGAGCCGGGGCTCAGGCGGCGCCTCTCCCCCAGGCGCGCCGCTGGCCGGGGAGCTGCGCTGCCGCTGCGTGCGCACCGTGTCCGAGGTGATCCCGCCGCGGCGCCTGGCCCGCGTGGAGCTCGTCGCCGAGGGGCCGCACTGCGCCGTGCCCGAGGTCATGTAAGTGCCCGGCCTGACCCGCTCCCCGACCCGGCCCGGCCCCGGCCCCGGCCTCACCCCGTCCCTCTCCCGCAGAGCCACGACGAAGCACGGACAGACGGTGTGCCTGAACCCCTCCGCGCCCTGGGTCAAGCTCATCGTCACCAGGATCCTCAACAGGTACCTGCCGGGGCGGTCAGCAGGGGATGGGGAGGGTGCTAACGTGAGCCCTTTGGGAGGCCAAGGGAGTTTTGGACTGGGTGTGAAACAGCGCGGGTGTTGCAGGGATAACAAGCCACATTCCTGCCGTTGATTCTAAGGGGAAATCTGTTTATCTGTGCCACAAGAAGTGGCTTGTTTGCTGTGAAGAAAACCCCTGTGGCTCAGGTACAGCATCCACAGCATATGCCCGACTAAATGCAGACCTAGCCACAGGAGCAGGTCAGTGTGACCCACCAGCACCATCAGGCATCTTTCCCAGAAGACCCATCTCCTATGGGGCTTATTATCAGGGCCATGCAAGAAGACTTGAGGAAAGATTTCCTAACTGGCTTTATAATTTGAATTCTGCCTGTTGCAGTTCACATCACCAGCTCTGAGGGAAGAACCATCTCCAACTGAAGCTACGTATGTTTGCCAGAAAGGATGGGAAAGGATGCTGGAAGAAGATAATAGCTCGACTCTCTGCTTGTGATGACCAGCTGTGCTATGTTCAATCCCTCTGGGACTCTCTCCTCCCCTCCTATTTATTATTGCCTATTCCTACCTGTGTAGTTATTGGCTACGCTGAAGTGATTTGATAAGGCAGCACGGGCTTTGCTGGGCACCTCTCAGCTACCTTGCTGCAGCTCTCACAGTTTGAGCAGCCCCTGCTTTGTGCAGGCTCCCATGGGTCCATCCTGGGGATCGCTGTGCAGGTGTTCATCCAAGACACGGGGGTTTGAGTGGGTGATGCTGATGGCTGTGGGTAACCCTTCCGTTAGGAACAACGGGATCGTGAAGTCTGAGTGCTGGCACCTGGCACGTGGCATTCCAGTGCCCGTTTGGGGTTATGTGTGAATAAAAGCTGGTTGAAGCAAGGGCAGTACTGTGCCGCTGTGCTCCATCCATCTGCTGCCTCAGCTGCCTGCATGAGCCTTGGCTCAGAATGGTTTGCTGATTTTTTTCCCCACTGTAACTTCCTAGGAGTTACTGTAGAATGCCTGGGATCTTTTTGCACAACACGCTGCACAATGAAACTACAGCAAGATTGCTCCTCAAGGCTCACTTCATTCAATACTTATCAGGGTTTAAGAATTTCTGTGAAATTGTGGGGTTTCATGCCAAGCCTCTTGGGGTTTCTAACAAGATAATACTAGGGTTGGTTTGGTTTTTGGTTTTGGTGGGTGTTTTTTCTTTTTAAATGCATTTAATTATTTGGTATTTATACATGAGGTGTAAAGGAACAGTAAATGTTCTGAAGAGGCTTAGATATTTTATGTCTACTTGTATGACAGACTGTCATGATTCATACAGAAGAAGTAATTTCCTTATTCTGCTTTGGAAAAAAGTGTTTATGTAAAAAGGTGGATTTACCTAGAAATGCTAATGTAATGAAATATATTGCAATAAAAGTATTTTCTTGTTGAAAAATATACTGAGTTTTTTGTGAACTCTGTGCCAGGATGGGCCTGAGGGTGTGCAGGGTTCCGGTGGTTGGGAAGCAGGGAAGCAGTAACCCCTGTGCCTGTTCCTGGGCACACCTGAGGTCCAGCTCTCCAAGCTGCTGGGGACACTGTACTGAGCAAACCTGCTTGGAGATTCAGAGGCACAGTATTTAAAGCCTGTGGTTGGGGCTGCCCATGTGAGGAGAGGTTAACCCCAAGGGATGCACTGAACCCAAGAAAGCCCCTGCAGTCTGCAGGAACATGCTTGCTGGTTTAAAACACTTTAAAGTGTTTGAAGTGAAAGATGTTTTGCTGGGTAGGAAGGAGCAGTGGTGTCTGCTGCAGTAAGAAACCATGACGGTTTACAGCATGTTGTTACCAGAAAAAGGAATTGCTCAGGTGCCAGCTGTGACAAGGAGCCCTGACACCTTTAAAGCAAAGAATCTCCACCTCTGGATTCTGGTTTGCTGCACATCTCTAGTGCAAACAATATCTTCAATCACTAGGCACATAACACTTGTTTACTGACAGAAAAAGCAATTGCCATTTGCTCATGACATTCAACAGAACCTTATCTGAAGGTATGTATCCTGGCTGTGTTGACACGGCAGAGTCATACAGCATTCTCCTGTGACACCTGAGGACAGCTGGCTTATCCTCATAACAGTATTTTTGAGAGAAATCATTGGGAAGCAATGGAAAGCCACAAGGATTCTCTTTGGTCCTTATTTCTTCCTCTTTACCTGGCAAGTAACTGGATGTTAAATTTTTGAGTTGTGGATATAAAGGAAAATGTTACGGAATTTTGACAATTTCTTGATGTATAAAATAACTTTTCTCTCTGTAATGCCAGAATTTTTAAGTACAATATTTAGGCTGCTAGGCAAAATTGTTACATCACTCAGAAAGGGAGAAATGTGTGGTTTGGGGGGTTTTTTTAGGGTTTTTTTAGTGATACCATCCTCCTACTATTGCTCCTGAAGGGAAGAAGCCTTATTGTATTAAAAACCTTTCCAGGGAAAAGGATTTATTTTGCCTAACTTATCCATCAGATGAGTGCAGAAATTTAAGTAGTAAAGGGCTAAAAAGATGTCCTGCATCTGAGAAAAGCAATGAATGCAGTTATGCAACTTCACAAACATTAGAGAGATAAGTTAGGGGAGAGTGTAAGCTGGGTGAAGCTACATGCCAGAGAGCAACAGAGATTGGGAGAGGTTACTTACACAGACGTATATGATTAAACAAATAACATGTGGGATTTACAATATGACAAATACATATACACACACATGCACAGGCACACATCTATTTAGATAAACTACCTATTATGAAATCGTTGCTATCACATTTCATGCTGCTTTTATGATACCAGGCCCTGAGATGAAAGCTTGGAATAGTCAAATGAGTTTGAATCAGTCTATTTCTAATCAACAACCTTGTGTTAGAGCTCTTTCCTGAGAGGCATGAGGGTACAAACCCACTCTGCTAGGAAAGCCTAGAATGTTCTGGGTAGAAAGAATGGCAAGGCCAGGGGCTTGGAATGCTTCCAAGCCTCAACATGACAGGGATGCCTGCTCCTGCTGCATGCTGGCTTCATGTTGGATGGGATAAGCTGGTTTTTTTGCTTCACTAGGGCAGTGTGGGCCTAGAAGGAATGTCAGGCAAGAGCAGATTCAGTCCACGGAGTTGGGTGCTCTACCATGTGTGGCATAATATAATGTAACTTGTTGAGTTTCATGCTCCTAGCACTTACCCAGATTTATTTCCTCAGAGGCCCCCACACCTCTCCTAGCATCTTGATTAAGCTTCTAAGCTGAATATTTCCACACCAGGTACCTGCGTAGAATTTTAGCCCCAACAGGTTTCGCCTCCAGGCTGGGGGGTAGCTGCCTGCCTCCTCAGCCAGCTTTTTCTTCCTCTCATGAGACAGAAGCCCCACACTTCCCGCAGCCTTTCACTGCACTTGAAGTTGCAGGGTGCCAAAGTAACTGTAGTAGTAATGGGAACTTATAAATCATTACCTGTATGAAGTCTGCAGATCATCATGTTCCTGCTTAGTGAAGGTACTAGCTTAAACCTGGCATGAACTTTTCATCCCTCCTTCTTTCCCTAATTAATTTTTTCATTGTTAGATCAGCTCAGTGGCAGACATTATAGGCTTCCCTTTCATAGCAGAGATGATGCTGGCACAGGATTCGTGTTGCCAAAGCACCTGGCCGACATAGAAATCATTCCTAAGGGCCCATGCTGCAACGCTGTGAAAATCATAGCAGTGAAGTCAGCAGCAGGAGAAGGTACAGCTCACCAATGCCAAGAGTTGGCAGCCCTTAAGTTCCTACTCCTCAGCCCTGCCTGCGTCCTCCTCTGACCTCCTCAGGTGCCAGTATTAACCGAAGGGAAATGTTCATTCCACTGCAGAGCATCCCTGAATAACAGCCAGCAAATCTGTTTGGGTCCCCAGGCCAAATGTGTGAAGAGGATAATTAACAGGATTCCACACAGGCAACTGCCAGGATTGCCTAGTAACTGGAATGATTCCACCAAAGGGCATATTTTCTTGAGTATAAATATCAGCGCGTGGGAAATGTTCAGCGCTCTTTCTCAGCGACCCGACAGTGCAGGAGGACTTGATTTAATTGATCTTTGAGCAAGGCAGGAACAAGACCTATCTCAAAATTTAAACCAAAGAAACTTTACATGTCATACTTTTCAAACAAGTGTACTGATCCTGGGTTCCTCAGGGCTGTGTTCAGCTCCACATTGCCAAGGGCAACATTTGGGCTTTCTGGAGGGTCAGTCTTGGAAGCAGACCAGAAGTGGTGTTTAGCACTGCCCCATGGCAACTGGTATGTCCAAGAGATGAGGGGGTCATCAGGACAAGCTTCTCTTGTGCCTGTGGGTGGGTGCATCTCTTCACAGGTAAATTACACACAACAGCTATCAGGGCAGACTTGTTCTAGAGTAGTTTCAAATGCTGTCTCCTTAGTGCAAATTAAACCAACATTCAAATACAAAGAAAGAAAAAAGAGAATAATTATCTTATTTTCCACTAAAAGTGAATCTGATTTTGTCTGGTTTCAGCGTTTGTAAATGGATCTTGCTGGTTTGTGTCTGCTGTAATTCATTACAAAATCCTTATTGCAGAAGAAACAGCATCAGTGAAGGAAACAGAGGCATCTCTGCAAGCAAGAGAGCGCTGCGTTGAAGTGCCATTAGCCTTTAAGTGTCTGCAGAGTCAGGATATTCAGCATTTCCCTCCAGCTGTTTCTATCCTCAGTGCTCTCCATGCAGATTGGTCATCTGCACAAGAAAACTGCCGTGCTCAATAGGCTGTCACAACACCAGCTGACTCGTATTTCATGGCAAACTTAACTGCAGAGGCATTTAAAGCAGTGACCTAACCAAACCCTGGCCTTGCGTGGGTCAGCTGGAAACACCAGGTTTAGCAACACGGAGGACTCAGCACCCACTGAACTGGCAGTTGTACCAAACCATCCCTGAGCTTCATTCTGACAGACTGTGAAGCACAGCTTGTCTGGTTTGGAGAGCTGCAGTTCTCAAAGTAAAGGCACATTAACTGAAAGGCAGATTCTTAAGGGAGTCCTTGATATTAATAAAAACCCTGCTTAAAGGCAACATACTCCAGGAAGTGAAGAAAATGCTGTAAGATTTCAGTCTTCAGTGTAAGACTTCAAAACTGAGCATGTTTGAAAACATTAAAAATGCTCTGCCACCTGCAAGGCATCACTAGGGTTTATCCACAGGGGCTGAAAAGGAAATGAAAATTTACAGTAACTGCAACAAGACTGTAGAGAATATTCAGAGTTGTTTTTACAAGAAAATAAATTAGATTTTACATTTATTTTCAGTAGTGACAGTTTTGCTAAAATACATTTCCTCTTCCCTTTTAAACAGCATGTTTGATTACTGCCTTGTTTTCAAAATTAAAGGTGCCTATTCCCAATCTGGACACAGGCGTGGTTTTGGTCCTTATGTCTGCAGGAGATGATGGCATAACCATCACATACTAACTCTGAAGGTCTCCAAACACACGTGAGAGATGATGTCTCAGCTGTGCAGCATGAGAGGCTATTTAAGGACTGTGGGACTGCTTACTGAATGCAAGAACAGAGCAAACAAGACCAAACCAGATTCCCTTTAAGACCTTACACTTAGAGATAACTGAGGAAGAAGGTGTTTTCTGCCAGAAGAATTTTCTCCAAATATACTGAAAAAGATGCTGATCTAGTCAATTAATTAGAAGCAAAGCTGTTGATTGTTTTGTCAGTGCTTGGATTAAAAGCGTATTTCTTTTGGGTTTAGCAGAAATGAGGTAGCTTTTTGATCACTTTACAAAGAGCACTCTTACCAAGCTGATGCTGGGAGCACATATGCAGCAGGAGTTGATAAGGAACATGTCTGATAAACACTTTTCTTCTCCCTATCCAAAACCCAAACCTTCTCTCTCAGATTCTGATTTTTGTCTCTGCAGACAGCCAGTGACTGCATTATGAGGGTTGGTACCACATAAATGTGATGCAGAGAAACCACAAATGAATCTCCTGCCAAGCTTCTAAACAACAAAAATGCACCTGCTATCCAAATGTCACTGCCCCCCTTTGGGGTATCATCTTTAAAAGATTTAAGGTTCCTGCCCTCACATCTGCCATGGCAAAAATTCTTGCAGAAACATTACTCCTCAAAGACTTAACAAGTTCTTCAATCTACCTTTGCCCAGAATTAATTCTACTCTCTTGATTTGCTCCCACCACAGTCCCTCTGCATAATTAGGTCTTTCCTTCCTTCCTCAACAACGTCCCTGGAAAAAGCCCCTACAGTCTTTTTCACCTTGATAACCTGCTTATCTCTTTGCAAAAAGAAAATAACTACGTCAGTCTTCTAATCACCCTCATCACCCTCATCACCCTCATTGCTGTTCTCTTCTTTGAATCAAGCTTATCTTTCTTAAATATAAATAATACTCTTTCAGGTAAAATAGTGATCTTGTCAAGAAACAATGATACTTAATTTCAACCCCATGGATTGTCATGGTTCCTTGCATGACTGTTTAATTGCACTCTGGAGTTTTGTCCAGAGATGGGTGTGGAGGCAGTACTACAGCAGAGGCAGTACTACAGCAGAGGCAGTACTAGTAGCCCTTTTATCATCAGGCAGGCATCATACTGCAGATGAGAAAAGGCACAAGCCAAATCACCCAACAAATAGTTCAGAAGTATCCAGATTTCCAAGGCCATGGGAGGTCATCTGGGTAACTGTGGGAGGAGGGAAGGAGGAAGGACATCTGTGCAGTAGAACAAGGTAGAGTTCAGAGGAAAGCCACAAGGATGGTAGGAATTATAGGATGAGAAAACAGCAAGGAGCATAGGTCTTTTTAGCCTGGAAAAGAGATGAGAGAAGGAACATGCCAAAATTCTGTAATGCTGTAAATAACATGCATACGGGGAACAGAATGATCAGAGAATGGTAATCTGAAAGAAAAATGGGGCAAAAATGAAGGTAGCACGTGGCAGGTGCAGCAGAAACTAAGGGAATGTGTTCTTACAGCAAATAGTTAAGCTGTGGGCTTCTTTGCTACACCTGTTTGTGGATATTGGATGTTTCCAATGGTCCAAGCAGTGAGTAGACCAATTAATGAGGGAAAATCCTGTCAGACCTATTCAACACAAAGATGCCATCTCTGGGCATCCCCAAGTATAAATTCCTGGCATCTGGAAAAATATAAAAGGAAAGTAATAGTTTAACGTATCTTTATGTTTTCCCTGTTCTGCCCCAAACATTTGTTATTGGTCACTATGAGTGTCAAGACACTGTCCTAGATGAACATGTAATGAGATGTAACTCAGCTGTTGTTACAATCTTTTGTCCTAAGGCCCTGAAATGTCATGGCATTTCCAGGGTACAAAATAAGGACTCTGGTGGCAGCTGAAGAAATCTTCCCTACATAGCAATAAACCAGAACAGTTAGTTTCACAGAGGATGCTGAGTCAGTCTTGTGATCCACCTGCTGCTGATTTCATATCCTTGATTGACCATAGGAATAGCAATGTCAGCATGAAAAAAAGGAAACTAAAATTTCCACTTTGAAAGATGATTTAGAAACTTCACAGCATGACAAAGAAGAGTTACTATAGTCTTGAAGATTGCACCATTACTGCATATCAGAACCATGACTGGTGCATAAATTCTGCTGGAATTAATCATGTCCAGTAGAGTACAGAAAACATACCCTTTTGGAAGCTCCATCCACTGACTTGAACTGGGTTTCCTCGTTCCTGGAACCACCACCCTATTTAATACTGTATCTGATCAGCACACACATTTGCCAGTACTATCAGTGGATGGGGATTCAGACCCTGATGGCCCGTTCCTTTGTCCTCTGTTCCTGGGAGTCCCTGGAGATTGCTTTCCCCAGGCATTTACACTGTGCTTGCAGTAGTAGCAGGAGGAGATACCTAATTAAGGGTCAGCCCCTTTAAACACCAAAAAGATCAGGTGCTAAAAGCATCACAGGTAGAATTTCCTCTTTTTAGTCCTTTTGAGGTGATTTTAGAAAAAAGGTTTTGTCTCTGTATGCAATAATTTCACTGGCATTTAAAATATTCACTGATATTTAAGTATATTCTTCTCCATCACAGGTAGGAAATAAAAAACCTTTCCTAAGGACAAGCAGAACACAGTGGCTGGTGGGGAGTTGTGGAGGGTTTGGGGGTTTTGTTTTTTTCAAAAACAGCAAATAAGAATTTTCAAATCAAATAAGGAGCATTCTTCAGCACTGTGATTTCCCAAAGTGATCAACCAGCAATAAAAAATTGCTCATCACTATGAATCCCAGCATGACACAGCAGTTCTTTCTTCAGTCTTTCCTGGGAAGCTCTGCCCATCTTGGCATGATGAGCTGCACAGTTTTAACCTCTCATGAAGCATTTTCTTGCTCCAAGGTCATAAAAAGCCACTGATAAATACGAATCCGATTGTCCTCATCCAGTCAGCGTCTCAGTGCACCTCTTCCATCTGTGCAATGTAATCATGTTGTCACTGGGCTGAATCCACCAAAGCCCAAGAATATCTCATTGCTAAGAGATAATACTGGTGCTGAGTAAATCGGCGTGGTGATTGAAAACAATTAGGCACAAATCCTGGGACGCTTGCTAACGATGACACTAAATGGTGCCAACATCAAAACATACATGACACCACACTGTCCACAGGAGCCTGAAATACAGCATCAGTCACTTACTGCCACAGTTTTTTACGTGAAGGTAGCTGCAGAATCTGAATTCTGCCCTTCTTGTCGCAATGTTCTTTGTCTTGTGTCTAATGCCAAGGGTATGTAAGGCTGGCCACCACACAGCATCACTGTGGGAGCGTGCCAGTGAATGCATAGCACCAGGGGGAGATGACATGCAGACCAGGCCAGCTGAAATGGGCTCTGAAAAGCCATACGCAGGACGCTGCCTTGTTGTGGCAATCTGTGCTGTCTTGGGATACCCTCAGGTTTTGATAAGGTGAGCTGCTTTATGAGTCTTTCTCAGTGAATTACGGGAGAAAAACAGGAGTAAGTGGTCACTGAGACTTCTGCATTCAGAAGTTGTGAGTTATCTGCAAAGGAATCAGGTCAGCGGTCTGAAACAGATCCAGTTAACAAGAACAAAAGCATCAATAATCCTGCATGAAAAGCCTTTGGGCAAGTATTTAGATTAAATCCTAGAATCACAGAGTGCTTTGGGTTGGAAGGGACCTCAAAGATCACCTCATTCCAACGCCCCTGCCATGGGCAGGGACACCTTCACTAGACCAGGTTGCCCCCCAACAAAGTTAATTGTAGCCTTTCTAGCTCCTTCCACAGGCTTCCCATGGTACGTATGACTTCCCAGCTCAGATAATAGAGGTGATTAAAGAGCTGATATGGATGGTTTATTAGAGCGGCTCATTAGAGGCGATTAATGAGAAAAACTGCTCCAAAGGGGAAAACAGCTGGACAAGTCCAGATTGAAGGAAGGGAAAGAAGGATGAGGAAATAGAAAGGAAATCTGTAAAATAACGAAATAGCAAAAATTCCTCAGAGGGTGTGGAATCTTCCTGCTCCTGTCTGCACTGGCTTGACTCATTGCAGCATTAGTTTTGGCACTCCAGATTCTCACCCATGTCATCGTACGTCAGAAACGTGCCATCCTGATGCCAGATGTAGGGAATTATGTGGGAAATACTGATTCATTGCAAGGAAAACTGCATACTCATAAAAACTCACCTGTGAGGGCTTGTGGCACACTAAATAAAAATGGCCTGCTTCCAGTACTAAACTGAAGTGATGACTACACATCTAATCCTTCAGTCATATGCAGAGTCAAAATCAGAGGAGAAATGTGCAATTCTTTTAGCCATTTTGATACTTTGAATACCAGCACTTGAGGTTTGAAAGACCACTTCTGTGCAGTGCTTCATCCTAAGCCATGAGGGAGCAAATGGCCGTTGCTCAGAGAGACAAGATTTCTTGGTAATGATAATATCTTGATTAGACTTACTCATAATGATAATACCTTTGTTAGACCAACTAATTTATTTGGCAGAAATAAGTATATGGAGCACAAAGCCTTCGTTGTGCCACTGGTATTTCCTTATATAGAGCAAATACCTCAGTTATTTAAGGGGCCAGTAGAGTTTTGTATTTTTTTGAGGGAAAGCTCAGGAGACACTTCAGGGACAATGCTCTCAAACCACTGTGTACTGCAGGCCACTTTTCACCCTGCCACATTAGTATGATGGCAGTGTTCCACATGGATGTATGAGAGAAAAAAACCACTTTTCTTAACTTGAGACCCTTTTTCAGCAAGGAACTGAGTCTCTGCTCTACAAGAGCTAATGACCTATTACCACCCCCAGCTTAACTACCGGGAAACTGCAGCTGTAAATACCCCAGAACTGTGACCAAGGTCTCCTCCCTTGTAAAGCCATACGCTGTTGGAGGGTTCTCCTTCCAGTTCTTTATATCAACAAATTACCACATTCAGGAATCTTTCCCACTGACACAAAAATCCTCTCTTGTCATCAAAATAGAATGTTATGGTAGCACGACTAGAAACTTTTAGATGCAAACATGCTCTTTACCAATTCATTCAGCCTAAATGGAAGAGAAAACTCTTCCAGTAGAGTTTTTCCACCACCCAGCAGGGAGGAATGGTCAAAGCAGTTTTTACTGAGAAATACAACAAAGCACATAAGACGTACCTATCTACCAAAGTGCTGTCCTTATTCTTTTTTATTTTAACTCTGTTGGGCACACAAACTTTTCTAGCAGAAGGGCTGCACTACTGCAAAGTCCTGCCCTTCTTGTTTTGTGCCAGAACTGCAGCTTAGCAATCTCTTCCATAGAAAACGACGCTGGGTCTTTGCTGTTTGAACAATCTCGTCTACATTGTCAGCCTGTTTTCAAACTCTGTGAAGGAACGCTGAGTAGTTAAAGGGTGGGTGTCTGCTCCTAATGGGAAAGACTTCCCTAGAGCTCTTCCTCAGTAGATGTGCTACAGAGCAAAGACTGCAATTTCAGACTCCTTAAATCTCATGAGATTTTCCCCATGACCTGAATTATTTGTCTACTTTTCCAATGACTTTCTGTCCCACCCCCCTGCCATGAGATACCTCAGTTACAAGGTATGAATAGTTACACTGGTATCATTAGAAAATACTCCCTAACTTCTTATTTATACTAATACTAAATAGAAAAGTTGAACCTAGAAGTCATTCCATTGCAGCCAGGAGAATGAATGATACTAGAGGTGAACGTAGTCGGCAGATGCTTTTGCCTCATGATTGCCATATATCGAAGCATTTGTCCTGTGGATGAACCCATTAGTATTTACTATGAATAGCTTACTGAAGCATGGAAAATACCAGTTCTCTCTCCTTCTGTGCAATCGCAAGTCCTCGTTTCAGGGTTTTTCCAAAGGCACACCCTATTTACTAGTCATCATTGCTGAACTATTAGCAACATTTTCCTTCCATGGCACACGTAGAATAGTATATTGCAATGGTAGAAAGCGTTATATACCTTGAACTCACTACTGGGCAGGAACCAGGTAGCACATTATGATCAAGCCTGACTGTAATCTCTCCTGAAAGTCTACTTTTCTGTGGGAAAGCACTTCGACAAGACTTTTTTAAAAATTAATTGTCCTCATGCTCATTCTGGAAGATTTTTATATATGGAAAATTTTAGTCATGTCTTTTCAATGACAGATGAATTAGTTTATCCAAAAGTACAAGCACTGCCACACACACAGATCTCCCCAGTAATGAAAAATAAGAAAGACTGAAATGAACCATGTCAGAGCTGATACATCCTAAAATTCTACTTAGAAAACAAACAATCTAGCAAGGAGATGGATTGGGGAATGAAGATGAAAAGGAATTATGATTTGAGATACACGTTTCCTGGAAGAAATGCCATTTCAGGAGTAATGCAAGCGTGTCAGTGTCTAAGTCAGACTGAAAGTCAGTACAATCTACATGGCTAAGTGAGCTCATAGGTTATGAATTGAAGAGATGAGTAGTATTTGGTGGCAAAACTTGACAAGGGAACTAATTTTGAAATACAAATTATTTACTCAGTCCATTCTTACCTCTGCAAGTAAGAAAAGGCCAGTGTTCACATCTATGGTAATTCCAACACAATTATTAATATTATGTTATACAATTCTAGTTTGGCTTCCCATTTCCCTGTTCAGACAAGCAAAGTGTCACTTTCAAAACCAATATGTTTTTGCAGCCCAATTAGATGTGGATAGTAAAGTTTAGCATCTTTTGGAACTTAAAAGAGATTTACTAACTGCACCATGAAAATCTTAGGTTGGCTCAGCATTTGAGGGCACTGCTGTCTGAAGCTTTACAAAATCATCTTGAAGGTATCGATTCAAAGAAGGCTAGATTTATTAAAATTCTACATAATGGCTAACAGCTTAGAAAAATAGTTATCACCTTTTGTTTAAGCACCTACAGGGAAATTAAGGCTTGTGGCTTTTTCCCACTCACCTTGTCAGTGCCCCTTCCCAGCTGCTTGGCCTCCCTACCCTCCATTTCCAGGCTACTTGCCCTGTTACCCCAGCATTGGAGCAGCCAGGTAACAATGTGCTCACCTGGACGGTGGCTGAAATAATTTTGTGTGTCTTGCAGCTCACTCAGGGACAGGGATTGGGGGATGACCTCTGTTCTGCCTCTTCCTCCCGCTCTCATGATGGCCCCGGTTCATGATCACCTCCCACAGTGCAAACTGATTTCTTTGTGTATTGCTTCTTTTATACAGGGCAACTGATCCGGGCATGGGTGGGTTCTCTGGCTCAGCTGCAGTGCCTGTCAACAGGGCTGTAGTGGCTGCAGTGCCTATTGTTTTGTCATCAGATCCAGAGACTTTCTCTTCCCTCTAAGGGTACTGAAGAGGGTTGGAATTCCCAGAGAGACAGCATACTCTCTCCAAGTATTCTACTAGGTTTTCAGGATTCTGCACTTGTACAGGGGTGAAGTTCCAAAACACCAGAGGTACCCACTGTGCTAGGCATTTGCCCATGCTGCCCCACATACCCTGCCATTCATAACTATCCAGCCTTGGAGCAGATGTCTGGGCGATATTTTTAAATAGCTTTTCAATCCTGAAGAAGACCTGAAACACATTCAGGATGCATAGCAATAGCAATATGCTGGTTTGAACATCCCAAGGATATTCAAAAGTCTCAAGAGCTGTTGTAAATAGCCTGCAGGAGAAAGGGAAGGTAAAGGTATTCCCCACTGTGTGGCCCCTAGATTGCTTCTCTGGGAAAAAATAGGTAGAGTGTGGAATAATAATTCCTGGGAGATAGTGCCCAAGATAGTTAGAGAAGTGACAGCAATGCTGAATACACAGACCAAATCATTCTCACGGACAATAATGTTATCTGATGATGAGTGAGTAGTGCACAGAGCAGCAAAAGGAAAATCCTCATCTCATTCCCAGAGGTGATAAAACAGCCCAGGAAAGAATACATAATGCAAGGAAAGACTGACATGACACAACCATGCAAACAAATAATGCAACATTGTGACCGGTGACTATCAAACTAATATAATGAATGCTTCAAGGAATTGTGTTTTCACGTGCTCTGGCCAGATCTGTCATTATCTCAGCCCTTCATGCTCCATGCTGGGTGCTAAAAGGACAGTCATGGTTTAACCCTGCTGGAAGCTAGACCAACCACAGAGCCACTTGCTCCCTCCCTGCACTCAGTGGGGTGGAGGAGAGAATCAAAGAGAAAAAAGGTAAAACCTGTGGGTCAAGATAAAGTCAGTTTAATCGGATGGAAAAGGAAGAAGATTATGATGATAATAATATAGTAATAATGATAAAAGACTGTACAAGAGATGCACAGTTCAGTTTCTCACCACCCAGCGCTGGTGCTCAGGCAGCTCCCGAGTCGAGCTGCCTCCCAGCCAACCCCCGTTATACACACAGCATGATGCCATATGGTCTGGGATGTCCCTGTGCCAGTCTGGGGCAGCTGTCCCAGCCGTGTCCCCCCTCCCGGCTTCTCGGGCACCCCCTGCCTACTCCTTGTCAGGCCGGTACGAGAGGCTGAGAAGCCCTGACTGCTTGGCAGCAACGGAAACAGCAGTGTGTTACCAGTGCTGTGCTCATCCTAAATCTAAACCTCAGCACTGTGCCCACTGCTCGGGAGAAAATTGACTCCATCCCTGAAAAACCAGGACAAAGTTCATGTTTGGTGTCATGTGGTTGTGACAAATACAGCAGTACAGAAATCACAGAACATTAGGAGTTGAAAGGGACCTCGAAAGATCATCCATCTAGTCCACCCCCCTGCCAGAGCAGGATCACCCAGACTAAATCCCACAGGAATGTATCCAGGTGGGTTTGAAAGTCCCCAGAGAAGGAGACTCCCCAACCTCTCTGAGCAGCCTGTCCCAGGGCTCCCTCACCCCCACAGGGAAAAAGTTCCTCCTTATGTTCCCATGGAACCTCCTCTGCTCCAGCTGGCACCTGTTGCCCCTTATCCTACCAGTGGCCGTCCCTGAGAAGAGCCTGGCTCCATCCTCCTGACTCTCACCCTTTACATATCTATAAACATTAATAAAGTCACAATTAATAAGGAAATGAATAATAATAATGTCACATTAAGAAGGAAACAATTATGAAATAAAATGTATCCTCCTACACTTTGTGGATCCTGCTATTTATTTCTTTCTCTTTCAGTTTGCCCTAGAGTGGTTTAGTTGAAAGCATTTGGGGGGTAATACAGATACATTTTTCCACATGGATTTACTATGATAGGGGAACCACAGGGCATGCCAAAGGGATGAATGTCCTCTTGGTTTATTGCACAAAGGTCAGAGAGGCCCAAAAATCCAGCACTTTAGGTTAGAATGATAAATAGGGCTTTCCTGGGAGAGCATTGTGACCCTCCTGTGAGACTGGAGACGGAAGTGCATCCTATTTAGAGCAGTGTTACATGAGGATATTTATAGCAAAAAGCAGCAATACCAAGTGACCCACGTTTAATCTCATGTGTGTCAATGCCTCAGGATTGCACAGACGCAGCCAGCTGCCTGACTGCAGCGAACAGGCTGGAAACCAAAGGAACGTGGTTCATCACATAACTTGTAGCTAAGTCACAGCAAAGGATGTTGTAAACATCAGGGGCTTACAAGAGTCTCCTATGGATAATATGCAGACATATGTTAAAAACCCCAAAGACTGTCGCAATCCATGAGACAGAAATCATTGGCAGCACAGAGGTGATCCTGGGAAACTGCTGCCACATGCCCAGTCTGTTCTTGTCTTCTCTCCACAAGCAAGTTTTTGGTTACCATCCAGGACAGGAAGCTTGGCGGTTCTTATGAAAGTCGCGTGTACTTCGCTCTACAGCCTACCATCATTAGGACACAATTTATCCTTATCCTCCTCATCTCTCTTGTGGGAAACAGGCACATGTATAGGTGATGTCTTACTGCAGTGCAATGACAAAGCACTCTGCCTTTCGATGAACTAGGACAGAGCAAATCAAGGTCTTCACCGGCACTAGGGAATTGCTGTAGGTAAGCAACCTACATCCCCGACACTGGCAGTGCCAAAACACACCCACGGGTAGATAGTATAAAACATGTTCCTCCCTTTCCCCCCCACCACTCCCTTCCTGCTATTTACAGGTGATGTGAAATTACTGCTCCCTCCCCATAACCTTGGGAAAGTCCTGCCTGCACTGGCCATGACTTAAAGCCTTTAGTGTATCTGCACACATAATAGTTTTCCTCCAGGGGATGGTGTCTATCAGAAACCACCGTCAGCACATTGTCCTGCTGCAACATGTCTGTCTTGGGAATAGCATGGATTCCAGAGAGACCTACATCAGCTTCCCTTGACCAGAGCAGCACATATTTGCAAAATCCCAAGTCTCCAAGGCAGAATTTTCACTTTCACTGCCCAGTGCACGCTCCCTCAGGAGCCCAAAGTTGTAATGTATCTCCTGGAATAGATGCCTATTTATTATAGATCTATCTATCTATCTATCTATTTATTTATTTATTTTAATGTGCATCAGTGAAGACTGCTACAATTCTTCCCTCCTGCTCTATGTCATATGTTTTTCTTTAGATAGAAGCTCATCTACCCAAACAGTAATGGAAATACCTCCTTGTGCAACTCTGGATTTTTGACTCCCACCTAGTTTTCAGCATGGAAGTATATTGCCCAACAAGAAATGCTAGTAAAACAAGACACATCAAAAGCCTCTCATTTTTTATAGTCCTTATGGGACTTAGGATGTTTTGTAATCAGTTCTTTGAAACTGCCAAAACACTAAGCATGCAAGTTAAGCTCAACAGCACCCTAAGTGCTTCGGATAAATGCCTGCTGATAGTCAATGTGCACAGTCACATTAAGCCTATCATTGCAACTTGAAACTGGATTTAGCCCTTGCAACTCTTTTTTTGGTGTAAAAAGTAGAACTGTGTAAAGTTCCAGCTTTGAGTGATTAGCAAAATAGCCTTTGGGATGTATTGTCACAAACCAGATGAACTGAAAACATTTGTAAGAGTTTTAGAGGAACAGCTTGGAAATTGCTTTGTTCTCCATAGCTGCAGACTGCGGAGGCAGAATTCTTTCATGGAGAAACTAGAAATTGCTCACATTACAAAGATGATGACTGTTACCACCTGAAGAACATGTTGGTTGTTTGCAATGACCTCTGTTGGAAGCCAGGAAAATTTCTTGCAAAGTAACCTGTCTTTAGCATTAAAAATAGACAAGCACCTACTCCAGCAGAGACAGGGCCAAGAGTCTCGCTCCATGGATAAGAGTTCACTCTCCTCTTCCACACAGAACAAGTCTACTCAGAAACTCATTTTCCAAGGTAGCAACTAATATCACAGGGTTTGGAGTTTTTGCCGGTACTATTTGAATAAAGAAGCTGGACACATTGTCAGTGAAGGTGCTGTATTTCAAGGGGGTTACACAGTCAGGCTAAATATAAAGCAGGTTCTTATGCCCTGCACAGAAATGGCTTTACACAAAAAAGAAGCAGCAGACAGGTTTTCTACGTGAAACATCTGGTATCATAAATAAAGCTCACCTACCTACTTGAGAGATAAATCCTAAGGAGAAATTTGTCCTTATCATTCCTGACTTGCATGCAAGCATAAATCTGATGTTTCAGCTCAGCCCAGAAGTTTCTCCTCTTAGCAGCTGGCAGCACAACCTCACTTCTGATGCCCACACTAAATATGTAATCTCAGTTAACATGCTCTACTTGGTACTGATGTTTGATGCACCCCTTCAAGGAATTGTTGATATCACCAATATGTATATTTTTGACATCTTGCATATATCCTTGTATACCTTCTATTACATTAGTGACCTTTCAATAAAGTGCTCATTTCCAGAATAACACTGTTTCTGTAATACCAAACCATAAATATAATACAACCCATAGCAATTATTTTTTTGCACAGGCTCTCAAACAGTGGCCCATCCAAATCCCTTGAAGGGGTGCCCTTGATACCAGTTTACCAACCCTCATCAGCACATGAAGGTGTCTTCCAAAAAGGAGTGCTCACAGCAACCTAAGACAAATTTACCTGTGTCTTTCCCCAACCCCAGCCAACCACAGTATTTGTAGCTTGTCCCCAGGTGATTTTGAGCTCTATACAGCCGTGGTCATAATGTTCAATCAGCTGCTCACCTCAGCCAGAAACACCAGCGCTCCACATTCCCTCAGAATGAAACACCTCCTTGGCCTCCTGAAACAAATCTGGGGTAGGAGCTGTCTGTCCTTGCCTGAAGAAAAAAACACAGAACAGACAGTCAGCGATGGAAGGGTAGAGAATGTCAGTTCTATGGACAGCTTTGTGCTGTAAAATCCCTGGAACCAGCTAGGAAGAAATGGGAACTCTGTACCAGTGGCACATCACTGCGGCCATGTCTCCAATTCCCGGCACAGAAGGATTGTGAAATTCTGGAGGTACATAAGGAAATAGCAACTGGAATGTGTAGATGACAGCTGTTTTGGAGTCTCCTATAGATAACATCAGCAATACAACATCTTTTCTGAATTTTTAACTTGAAAGCCGTATTGAAGGTTGTGGCCTTGTTTTATAAATTTTCCGGGGGTTTTAGTTATGCAAAGGAACTGGAGAAAAGGTATATTCTGGGACTGTCTACAAATGAGTATTTCATCAAAAAAATACTCATCTAGTGAGTAGATCCATCCAAAACAAAGGCAGCTGAAGGATCAGTTTGCCAAGTGGTGAGCATGAAGATAACTAAATTGGTTTGCTGGGAACTTCAGTGTGGATTTACCTTGTTGTAAGCTTGTAAAGACATCCGTTGACTTCAGAAGCCTGGCATCTGCACACCAAAGTAAAAGCAACATAAAATGCTGGGTTTAGGTTTTGCTGGTGTATGTTATCAGAAAAATAACTTTGATTTGTGATTTTCCATTTTTAATAGAATAAGTTTTAACGTGAGATCCATGGGAAGATCCCTTTATCAGACATGTTTGCAATGTGTGGTTAAACCACATGTCAAAAGTCTTGGCAATGTTTATAATTCTTAATGATTATTTTAGAATAACGTAAAAGAGATTAGTCAATCAAGATACGTCAATCAAGCTTAAGAGAAGCTTCCCAAGGCAGAAAACCCAAGTTCCCTGCTGTTGTACCCAGAGCAAAGAGCTCAAGCACCAACTAGATACCTCACTGTCACTCATGCAGAGTTCTGTAATGAGTCACAGTATTTAAAAAGAGTTGTGGCAGAGCAAATACACCTGACTATTACAAATGTAACTGATCTAAACCTCACTGGGAAATGACGCAGTTAGTAGAATCTGCTTAAACTTACAGCACATTTTACCTGTAATTTAAATAGAGTTTTTGGTTTGTTTGACTACTGATGAAAATGAAATTAAAATGAAAAAGTCAAAATATTACATGGTTATGCAAATATATTACAGTATTTGGAGCTTGTTACTACTTAGGAATAGCTGTTTACTAGTAATAATAGTAATTTTCATTACTGTCTAGTAATTATTTTGTAATAACATTACAAAATAATTTCATTTAAGATCATATCAAAATAATTTCCTTGTTTCTCCATGAAAACATGCATTTAAAGGATCCAGTAATATTTGTGAAAGGGATTACAAATGTGTATTGCTACAATTCATGATTCCTATTTACTTTTTACAGGTAACACCAGAACCCTTGCTCCAAATTTGATCCCACACCAAATGCTAGAATTTTCCTTTTTCACATAAAAAGGTACTTTCCATTGTTTCCACTGTAAGGTTCTTCAGAGCGCAGCAGTAAGACAGGATGCAGAGAAAAGGAAAACCTTAGTTTATTCTAAACTTGCTGGAGAAAGCTGAGAAAAAGCATGCTCAGTATTTAGGAGCTGTAGAAATACAATGCAGTGTTACCAAATGACACAGCCTGCCTAACCTGCATCAGCACATCCAATACTGTGCTCACCTAAGAAGACTTTTCAGCGTCAGACCATGCGGGTCAATAAATGCTAGCTATTAATCACAAATGCATCTATCCATAAACTTTAGCACTCTGAGAGCGTCAATTTACTCTAGACAGGGATGCCAAAACAAATAAGATGAAAAACCCTCACTAAACAAGACTTGGCTGGGTGTTTATTTCTTCAGCTAGTGCCTTAAAACTGCATGTTTGAGCCAAGTTTTTTTCTAAACATACAGTGTGGAACAGTAACCTGAGGACTCTTAATAGTTGCATGAAATGCATAGAAAAAGAGTTTTAAAAAGATTGCCAGTGCGTTGATGTCTGTATTTGTCTTCAAGATCTTAACTATGAATTTCCACCTTGAATCTTGTTCTTCATTTCCTCTTTCAGCTGAAAGCTTCGCTGAACACTTGTGCTCCTCTTTGTTTCTCTGTAACCATCATCCTGGAGCAGGTTCTCAGGGAAAACAAGGCATTAAAAGAAGCAGAGTGACCGGAGGCTGTTATTTTACGATTCACACTAATAGATTCTGAATGGATGTGGTTAAGGCCCTCGCTAATGACCGTCATTGACGTTCCAACCCCACTTCGGCTTCCAAGCAGCGTGCATCTAGGAAGAGGGCAGCTGGAGGGATGAGGCAAGGCGAGACTACCGCGTGGGATGAGTGACTCCTGGTGGCTAGTGTCCCACGCGGCATCGCAGGCCTGGGAGGCAACACTTGCCTTGAATGATGCCGGCACAGCCAGAGCCTTTCTGTGCGAACACAAGGCGCCGATGCGCAGTTGAAGACAGGCATGGCACGCAGCCACTGCCCAGAACCTCCTGGCGAAGGAAAACCCATCAGGCTTCAAGCCGTGCTCTGCAGTGCCTTCTCCTCCCTCCTGTGAGCCAGCTGAGTGACGCTGGACCAAGGTGCAAATTCTGCATCTGTTAAATATATCAGTAACATGTCTTTTTCCTTTGGTATCTCTCCTGGCTCCAGCGGTAGCCCCGACTCCCACTTTTGCTCACATTCCAAAAACTCCCAGTATTCTGCTGTCAGGGCCCAGGTTTTATACAGGGTCTGAAAGTGCCAGATCACAGGATCTTGAGCAGGGTTTGTCCTGAGCACTGTGTTCGTACGTATCTCACCAGTGCAGCTTCATGGATCATAGGCATACTCTTGTTGTTATTACTGCAGCATTTTAATATATATAATATACTCAGCAGATCATGAGCAATAACAACGTGGGCACTTTTTGTAGGCTATGCTCTGCGAATTAATTCCAAATATTGCTGTTACAGCAGCGGTGAGCTTTCAGGTTTGTTTCTTCTTCAGGAATGATATGAAAAGGCAGTATATTATTTTGGTGTGAATGACTTTATATGTATGTTACTACACAGAGCTTCAGGTTACACCCAAAGTTGCCATTATGGTTCAATTTGATGGATGTGAAAATTAATTTTAAAATGTTAAGGTGTTCTGACCGTAATGGGATCTAAAACATAAGCAGTTAACTCAGGACAAGAAAAAATCTTTCATCCTCATACTACTGAAAACCTATGTTTATGTCTGCAGGCATGAGAATGAATAGCAGAACCCAAGAGGCGAGTTTGCAGAAAAGATAGCAGGTGGGAAACTTTATAAAAAAAGTGTTTTCCTAGTGTACTAATTCGATGCAAAAAGATGTGGTGGACATTCCATCTGTGGAAAATGTTACAACAGCAAGACAAAGTTTTGTAGTCAAGTGCACAAGCCTCACATAAGGAGTGGACAACCTTTTTCATCCTAGGCAAAAATAAACCTTTTACGGAATTCTCTTTTCTGTAATACCAATTTTTAAGACAACTGACTTTTTTTCATCAATTTAATTTCATGATTTTCAGTTATTTTGAAGCTGGATAGAGGAAAGATGTTTGTTCCAGCTTAAACATGTACTGTTCTGGACTGTAAAAATTTGCAGGCCTTCCTATATCCTCACATATTCATATTCATAGCAGCGAGAAATAATCATGGAAGTAATGGGCAGTGTATATAACTGTGGCAGTGAGTCTTGGATAAGTGTTTTTTTTTAAAAAAAGCTTTATAATTCAGGCTGTACACACATGTTCAGTGGCATGTGAAGTTGGGTGTTGTTACCGTGTATAAAACAGGATTTGCAACCTAGAGGGCAAGACTTGCATCGTATCTACAGTTCTGGAAATGATGGTTCTGAGGCCATGCCATTAAAAAAGGGGTACACACGTTGTCTGTGCAAGTGCCTGAGCCACGTTCCCTATGCAGATACCTAACGGATGTGCCACAGCAGGGTCTGCATCCTCAGTCACCTGCTGCACCTGCCCAAAGCTCTCACCAGCTACACGAAGTTTGCCCGCCAGCAGGCTGTCTGTAGGCCCAGGTGTGCAGGTGAGGCTGCCCTCGTTATTTTGGCACGCTTTGCGTATTCCAGCTCAGATCTCGGTTTGTTTTCTTCCGGCGCCCTGCACAGAGGGGGGCTTTTCTAGCGGAAAGCCTGCCGTCAGGCAGGACGGAGAGCAACGAGGCGGGAGCTGCACCGCACGGATCCACGCGGCTTCCCTCGGGAAACAGGAGGGCGCAGCCGAGGGCTCCGACGGGCACCCCTGCTGCTCCGCGCAGCCCTCACCCGCGGTGGGCTCTGCCCGCGCCGCCGAGCGGACGGAAGGCGATGCGAATCAAAGGCTGGAAACGAAGACCGCCTTCTGCACCGGCACCTGCGGCCGCTCCCGCCAGCAGCCCCCGA
>VZTU01028361.1:15612-76379 GCA_013400835.1 Zapornia atra | reverse complement strand
GCTCGGGGCATCTCCTCCTCCTCCTCCTCCCGGCGCGGCGGGGAGCGTTCTGAGGGAAGGCGGGCGGTGCGCGCCGCAGTCGTTTAACGGTCGCGCTGGAAGCCCACGAGCGCGCGGCCCGCCTGCGGAGACGGGGAGGCAGAGCCGCGAGACCGCCCCCCTCGTCTTCCGCTCCAGGGGGGCTGCCCCTGGAGCCCGGGCTGGGCTGCGCCCCGCCCTGGGAGAGCGGGGCTCCGCGGGGCCGGTGCCAGCAGGCAGAGGTGCCCGGCGGGGACGTGGGCCGCGGCCCGGGCGAGGTTGATCCGGTGGGGAGCTCGGCGGTGCGGTGAGATGGGGGGGGGGCGGTCCTGGCGATGGATGGTGCCTTCCCACCTCCTCCCCGGGGGGCTCTGTCTCTTCAGCGTTTCTCCCCGGGACCTTGAGGAGTCGCTCGGCCGGTGCGCGCAGCGGTATGAGGCGCCGGGTATCGGTGTCACTTTGCAGCGGTGAGAGCGGAGCGTTACCGGGCGTGTGGGGGGGCGTGTGATGGGGACACCCGTGATGGGGACACCCCGACACCCCGCGTCCTGGGCGGGGCAGGCGGCCCGGTGCCGCCGCGCTCCCTTGTTCTTCAAAGAATAAATAAAAAAGCTTAAAGGAAAAATCAGCTGTTCTCGTCATACAAACAAATACGGGCACGCCTCGCGTCACGTAGCTCTGCGGCGGGCGGAGGGCTGCCGGTGTGTGCAGACCGCCCGGGTCCCTCCGGCGCGGCGGGGATGGGTCTCCAGGCCGCCTTGTGCCTGGTGTTGGCTTCAGTGCGCTGGCTGCCCCAGCCTCCCGTGTCGGTGTTGCGGCCTGGAAGCTGCGGGCGCTTGCCCGGGCGCGGGTGGGAGAGGTTCCTCTCCCGGCCCTTGCCGTGATACCGGGGCTGTCTTAAATACAGAGCTGAAAGTTTGCTCGGCTCGGTGGGTTGCAGGCAGCCTGCGCTGAGAGCACTGTCTGTGTGTTCTCAAACAGGACGCGATGAGTTAGCTGTCCTGTGACAATGGCAGTACGCCTCTGACCTTCTAGATAGTCCATATATCAGCGGATTCGGTTCTGCCGGTCTGGGCACACACAGCTGTGCGGTTCTGGAGTGGTGCATGCCTGCTGCTGTTCTTTGCTGCTAGGATCTGTTTTCCCCAGTTCTGTGAGAAGTAGATGCTCCTGTTGCAGGGGTCTTTACAGCTGTTTTCATGTGGTATGTATGGGATGGACAAGATCCCGTCGGGATGCCGCATGTGCTGTGGGGCTTGCAGTGTATGGGTTGATGTAAAACAGCAGCTGACATCCTTGTTTCTGTCGTGCCCTGCAAGTCACTGGGTGTGCCAACAAGAAGGATTTGGTACGTGAATTGTTCTGCTGTAAACTCGCTCGGGGTTCAGAATAAGAGCTTACGGGAGCGACTGGTAATGATAGTGGGAGAGGATGTCATAGTAACACTTAGTAAATCTGTCATTACACCTGGTCAAGTTTTTCATGCAGATAAAAATTTAAATAATAATTTGCTTTTTAACTTCAATATCTTGAATAGCATGCTGCAGTGTAACCTTCCTGAACAGCTGATGCTTTGCTACTTCGGGTAGTTCCTTTTCTTTGAAGGACTTAAAATAACTAACCCAGGGGTTGTGTAGAGTGCTTTTAATCACTTGGGACTCAGGACAATGGGGAACACTTGGGTTCTGAACCATTATAAAAACTGTTTGCTCTGTTCCAGAATAGATTTGCGTTAGTGACATGGTACTGGTAACAATAGGTGGCTCTGCTCATGTGGCTCAGGACCATCTGTGATCATCAGCTATGAGCGGGTGATGGAGAGGTGGGGGGAGCTTTCTTGACTTAATGAAATTTAGTCTGTGTATGAGAGAAGTAATGAGATTTGCTTTTCTTTCCTGCCTTAAGCAGAGAGTGCACCTGGAACTTGGTGAGCTCTTCATCCATAACTCTGCAAGAGACAAAGCTGACCCTTCCCACTCCATTTTCCCATTATCTGGTAATTTCAATTTCTCTGTGGTTCATGGTCAGTCTCCAAAGCAAAGGCTGAAAGGTCTGTCTAAAGGTTTGGCATCCCTGTATTTTGTCTTCATTGAGATTCTTCTTGGGACCCAAAGTTACTTTCATAAACATTTGCCTTAAATGTACGTGTTATTTGCCATCTTCCCAGCACCTTTAAGTTAAGGAATTTGAAAAGTAGAACTAATCTTTGATGCCTTTCTTAACTTCCACAGAGTATCTGTGTAGCTGCCAGACTGCCTTACACAGCGGGGCCATCCCCAAACTCCTTGCTAAGGTGTAATTGTACTTGTTTCCTTCTACAAATGTGAACAAACCTGGAATAATTTTAATTTCCTATAGATGTGCTGCCAAGGAGTATTAATTTTTTTAAACAGTCTTAACTTGAAATACTTCTGTTTTGTTTTTTACAATTGACTTTTTGCTGTGGCTTGTAGAACTTATTGCTTGCTGTCTTCAGAGAGATCCAGGTGCTGAAGAGCCTCACGTGGCACTAGGCTGTATTACATGCGGTTTGTCCTAGCTTGTGATGTGTGCATATGTGTATGGATTTGCTTGTTCAGCCCTGCTCTTCCCTTTATCTGCATTGGTTTTCATCCTGAGAATGTGTCCTCCCTTCAATCTAACCATCTTAAAAAATTTTAGGAGCCCGTGGCTTGGTTTTAAGAGGTATGCACTTAAAATTGTTTGCTTAGAGATTAGGAAAACTGATCCTTTGGCAACGTGTTTGGAGTAAAATGGCATAGAAACGTGATACATAGGGATTGCAAATGTTTTTTGGCACCAAAATATTGTGAAGGCCTTGTCTTCTTCAATGTATGTGGCACTGTTACACGGGTGAGCGTTAATCACTGATTTGGTGCAACGAGCACCCGGGAAGAAGTGCCTTGTGCCAAAGCCATGTTCAGCTAAAACATAAGTAATGAAATGGAGAAACATCTATAAAAATGAACACAAACAGAGCAGGCTGAACAGGAAAATAATAAACCCACATCAGTTGGCTTGTTTTTCTTTTTATATACATCTATGTAAAGCTAAACAGTGCAGAAAATTGTGTTTGGGACGGAGACAAGGTATCCATGGCTTTGGTGTGTGAAGTGTGTTTCTATTGCTTTGCTTTCCTGACAGTTGGGTGAATTGTTACCAGCAGCATGGTCATTGTCTTCTTTTTTTAAATACTAGACGCTGTGATTTTAATATTTTTAAGTTATAATGACATTTTGTTGTCATAACTCATCTGGAGTCTGTGCTAAACCTTGTAGTCTGTCATCTATAAAGGGTGGTCACGTTGAATTAATTTATTCCATTCAAAGCAGGGATTACAGTCTGTGTGTACGTGTGTGTGTGTGTGTATAGATGTGAAGCTGTTCATCTCAAAGAAGGAAGCAAAGGATGTTCACAGAGGGGAAACCTTCCCCTACTCAGGTTAACTGTCTGTTAAGGTCAAGTAATTGGTTGATGGTCTTAGGTTAGGAGCTAATGAGCCAGGAGTGTGGTTTTCCTTACAGTGCTGCCCAGTTGTACTCATTAGGAGAGGGGGGAACTTGTGTGTCTGTCTTGATAGTTGTGCTTCTAGCGACTTGGAGTTATTTTACTGCAGTTTTACAGGCAGAGTAGTACCAGATGATGGTGCCAAGAAACACTGTTACTTAGATGTATGTATGTTAGGATTCTTTGAGTTTCTTTGAGAAGATGAGAAGTTGAACTAGCGGAGGAGACCATGTAGAGAAAAGCTTGAACTGTGATGGAATATGTCCCATGGACATGTACAAGGTGCTGAGCACCTGTGCTCACTCGTGGAATGTCTGTCTTGACAGACAGGAAGATGGAGATGGCTCCAGAGACCAGATGGACAACCGAGGTAAGATAAGGTCTGAAGGAAATAGTACTGCAGGAAGTGCTAGTCTCAACCTCTAGTTGAGGTGCACTTGATCTTTGAGTGTTTAGTTGTTGAGGTGAGCATGGGAAGTTGGCAAAAGACATTAAGGGCTTTACCAAAGGCTAAGGCTTAATAATACTGTTGCTGAAGTGTCATTTAAGGGTGAGGACAGGGCTTGTAAGATTAAGTAAGGAACTGGACTTGTGTTCCTTTTCTCAGTGCTTCTGGAGTGCAGTTAAGATACAGCTCGTATGCTATGTGAAAGGAAGTTTATTTTAGATACCTTTTGGGAGTTGTCACACTGCTGCTTGCTAGTTGTTCATTTATTTGAACGGGTTGAGCAGCAGTAGGAGTTACCAGAGTTGTGGAATACTGTTATTTCCAATCCAGAAAAATGTATTTTCAGGTAGGCTGCATTGCTTCACCTATCAGATAGAGAGCTATGTTTAGAGATTGTTCTTTATATCAAGACCGTAGCTAATCTGTGATTGTGGTTGTCCTGTGGTGTGGTGCTGCCGCTGCTGTTCCCCCCTCACACCTTCTCTCTGCACCTTTGTGCATTTAGTGTCTTTGGTTGTGAAGATTTGCTAAGAATGACTGGAACTGCACAAATTGCTGAAATAAGCAAAATGCAGCTTAAAGCTACAGGTTGGAGTCCTGTAGAACACAATGTTTTAAACCAGATCAGTGATAGAGTTTCTTGCTCTGTAGCTTTCTCCCTGCTCTCTCCCCTCTAATCACCACCACCACTAAGCAATAAAGTTAATATTGAAAGGCTGCTTATCCAATACAGAAAGAATCAATGTCTTACCTCCAGCATCTGCAAGTTATGCATGCTGTTCTGTTTGTTGTGGGTTGGTGGGGTATCTGTAGAGGTTGCACATGCTTGGTGGTGGCCATGTTCATGGCAATGATAGAGGGAAAGAAGGGGACTGAGGACAAGCTCAAGGTATGGATTTTTTCAGTCTTTCTCTGCTTTTCTACATGGGTGGGTTGGCGGTTGGTGGCCCTTTACCCAGGGAGGATGTTTGCTGTAGTGCTGGTCGAGGGGCAGACAGGGAATTGAAAGGACAGAAGTGGGGCAGGCAGGACAAACTCCCAAGTCAGTCGCCAGTGGCTTATATTACTTAAATCCTAAGCAAGCTGGGAAATTATATAATCTAGGCTTGCACCAAACAATAGTGTGAATAATCCCATGTCAGGAAGATTTTTGAAGGAAATTTGGCATGGGAGGTTGGTAAAAACTCCTTAAACCAGAAAAACTTAAGGGCATAAGGATGTTCTCAAGTTCTGTCCCCGATGCCGGAGTTGGTAGGTATGTTCAGCCTGGCTGGCTGCGTGCGTTGGGAAGGTGGGGTGTGGTGGGCGAGCTCCTCTTCTGTGTGCACCCATGGCACATTGCCACTCCTCAAATAAGAGTGGGAAACACTGCTTTCCCTGGCTGGATTTGTAGTGCCTTAGTGGTTTTCTAACAGTGTTTGAAATGCTAGCCAATTAACTAATCAAAGCCTTTGCAGGTATTTAACATGGTAGATGGCACACTTAAAAGTGTCTTGTTTATGAAATTTTAGACCTAAATATTGTGTATCATTTTGTCTTTCCAGTGATGAAGCAACCATTATCTCAGGGACACAGCTCGCTAAACAAGTTTTGAAGGAAGTTCAAAGGGATGTAGAATCGTGGATATCCTTTGGAAACAAGAGACCTCACCTCACTGTCATATTAGTAGGAGACAATCCAGCTAGTCATATCTATGTCAGAAACAAGATAAAAGCAGCTGCAGCTGTAGGTATGTGTTAAGCTACATAAATGATGCCTTGGTAAGCACAAGATACTGTTACTTAAAACAAGAAGTGAGGGGGAACCCCCTTGGTATGTTAATTATATGTTGACCTCTTCTTCCTCTTCTTTGATGAAGCTGAAGAAAAGTTGTTTGTGAAGAAAGTAGCTTTAATGGCACACAAGTGGTAGCTGCAAAGTCCATTTGGTATGTTAAAATACTGTTAGGAAAAGAATTGCAGCTTTATCATTAGAAACTGGAAAATAAGGAGAATACTGGACAAGTTGTTTTGGCAGTAAAATGTTTTAATTCTAGGTTTGAGGGGCTTGGTGGATAAAGATAATCAGAGAGAAGTTTTGTCAGTTTTTAGTTGTTTCTGCAAGAAACTTTTTTTTTTAATGTGAACTATTTGGAACTGGCCTCCTTGGTATCTGTTAGATTCCTCCATTTATATATGGATTTTTCAGCCTGCTTCCAGCTGCATTAGCAAACCTTATACCCTGGCATTGATGGGAATGGTGATTAAGTAAGCAGTTTCACAGGAAGATAGTGAGCCTTTTTCTTCATAACATCAGTGATATTTTTATAACATGAGTGTTGATATGCATCTGCTGCATGTCGTGGAATATCTGTCCTGTTGAATGTTTTAGGTCCACATTAGAGCTGGGCAGGCCAATCCAAAACCAAAGCTTTCTGGCTCTGAATAGGAAAGGCAAAATTTCAGACCTAATGGAATTAAGCATTAATGCTCAGTGACTGCTTACCTGGGCTAAAGCCTGGGCACTACAACATCTCATCTCCAAATGAAAGAATATCACAGCTTAAACAGGGAACTTCCATGCTGTTACTGTCAGTGAAACTGCTATCTGGGGAAGTAACTTAAAAACTTTTCGTTTCTAATAGCGAGTTTTGTCCCACAGAAGTAGAAAAACTATAAAAAAATATGCCAGTAATACTAATGTAGCTTTATCTGTCTGGTTTGAGTTACAATTCTCAAGAGCACATTTGTAGAAAAGTTACATGCTTTATTTTCCACATATTTCTCAACTTGTTTGCTTTTGGAACTGCTGTACCTGACTACAGATTTTCTGGTTGATTTTTTCCCCTGTATGCTTCATTGCAACATTGCAGCTGACATCTAGAATAGAGCATTAAAGATCAGGCAGCGCAAGCAGATTTTTTAGCAGGTCCTCTGCGGTTATTTAAGCCAGTTACCAAACATGGGACAGGTGTTTAGACAAAATGACTAAGCTGTCTGTAGGTAAATTTCCTGATACTAATACCTGTCTTGTTTTCTGTTTGTTTTTACCAGGCATTTCTAGTGAGATCATACTGAGGCCTAAAGACATTTCTCAGGAAGAACTCTTAGATATGACGGTAAAACTCAACAAGGATTCAGCTGTTAGTGGTGTATTAGTTCAGCTACCTCTGCCAGGTACGTGACATCTTTTGTCCTGCTCCTTATATACTGTTAGGGTAAGAGGAAAGAGTGACAATTTTGAGTGGCAAGTGTATCTTACAGAAGCTCTTGAAAGAGGACGTGCAAATTGAAGGATCAGATGAGATGTTACTACTTGTATACCAGCCTGGGTAGTGGGAATCATTTCATCATGCCAGCCTTGGCATTGTTACAGTTCAGTCAGAAAGCTATTTTGACTCCACACATTCACTTTGTCCAGAGTATTCCTCTTTGTTGGTGGTGGCTGTTTGTTTGTTTTTAACATCCTGCACTGTTATGCCTTGGTCTCCAAGATCTTTGCCATATTTTCATCCCCTCTGTCACACCAAGTGACACTATTTAACAGATGATGCTACAGCATTTCTCACTGCTTTTTCAGGTTTTGACTTAAACATTTCTTTGTGTTTTCTGTGCTGTCCCTCATGTTCCCAGTGAGCTTTGTGCTAAGGTCCTAAAAGCCTCTCCTATTTTGTCAGCTTTTATTTCCTTTCTTCTAATTTGTAATAAAATCTCACTCAAACATCACTTGGCAGTAACTGGCAAAATGGTATTTTGGCAGTGGTAAAACTTGCAGTTTTCATCTAAATCTATGTAAGTCAGCTTAGTTAAGACTCAAATCGAGTGGCATGTTTGATTTCCCCTGTCTCTATGGTTCCAAGTGTTGTCTTTTATCATAGGTTTGTACTGTGTGCTCTGAAGGGCAGAGACTGGCTTTTTGGCATGTATAGGGCATGATTTCTAGCACCAGCTGGAACTGCAGGGGTTATCTTTTTAGTGGCATCTTTGCTGATGGTGAAGATGAAGCTTTGGTTCTAGGCAAGCAGTTGATGTCCACTTTTCCTAGTCTTGGTTTTCACTTTCAGCCACTCCTTGCTGCCTTTATTTCATATCCCAAAATTGGGAGGTGCTGAGTGTTAAGGAAGAGACGCTTTGTTGTATTTGTAATGAGCATCAGCATCTGTGGTGAGGAGGTTTTACCCTTCATATTTATTAAATGGAAGCTGACTGAAGGAAGAGCTGGTTGAAGTAAATTGGCCACAAGGTGGAAGTATAACACAAGTACGGAGACTGACAAACTGGGCACCAAGAGAGGAACTGGGGGAGCTGGCGCAATGTGGTTGGTTTCCTTTGTTCAAACACCTCTTCAACTAAGAGCAGACTAGGAGGAATGGGTAATAGAACAAATTTTAATTTCGATAGTTAGAACTCATGCAAAAGATGGAGCACTGAGAGCCCACTCACCCATTGGACTCCCACTCCACTGAAAATCCCAGAAATGGGAAGCGTCATGTGTCACTTCCCTGTCTTGTGCAGCTGCTCAGTAGAATTGTTAGGTACTGCTTGGAGAAATGTGGGGGTTTTGAGGAGGATTTTGGGTCATGACAGTCTGCTCTTGAGCTGTCTGTCTTCATTGATACATGATCCAACAACAGACTTACATCTTGAAACTTAGTGAATTGAAACCTGTTTGATATTTGAAAAGAAAAAAATCCCTGAAGAGATGATATATTGTATGATACATGATGGAGAAATGTCTGATGCTCGTACACTTAAATGGTTAAACCATTTAATATTGGGATAAAAATAGAAGCAGAAGGAATCTTTGTTCTTGGCTTTTGTGAGCTGGAGCAATGTGACTTTGAGGATTGTCATCTGTGCTGGAGAAAAACTTCCTTTCTGTGCACCCATTCAGTGCATTGCCTCAGACAAGGTAATGGTTTTGTGCAGAGTAGCCTGGATGGGGTGGTTTTTTTAATTGCATGGAAGATGGCTATGAAATACCAGATTTTATTTTGAGATATTCATGTTCTTACTTGTAAGCAGCGAAGAAGTGTGAGACAGATGAGTACAAACCTGATGTCCCTCTGTTGTGGCAGCCTGTGCCTGCCTAAGAGCGGCCTGCTTTGGGGGAAGCTGACTGTTGAGATCGCAGCAGTGTCTCAGAGTTATTTCCAGGGTGCTTGCTGCTGCTGAACAGCTCTTCCCTGCTCCACGTCCGTGCTTCTTGATCAGTGTGTTTTCAAATCCCTTTTCTGCTAGGGGTTGATTTTTATCACCCTTCCCTTTTGCAAACTGGTCTTTATTTCCGCATGTCAGCGTTGGAGGCGCACGTTGGCCGTGGTGTCAAGGAGAGTTTCTCTGGGCGTTGGGTAGCTGGGCAAGCAGTGCCCACTGCCACCTCATGGGTTTGGTTGGCAACTGAAGGGTGAGTGCAGAGAGGGACTTGGCAGGGTGAGTAGCAGGCGTGCAGGAATAAGGGAGGTGGTTGAGTCCCTATTCCTGGATGTGTTTAAGATGGGTAGATGAGGTACTGAGAGATCTGGGTCAGCACAGGACAGGGACGGTTGGACTTACTGAGCTTAAAGGGCTTTTCCAAGCTGGTGATTCTGTGAACATCAGCAAGGCTGACAGTGACACACTAAAGAAATTACTTTGTTCCTCTGGAAATGACCGAGGCTATCTGCAGTCCAGTGGAAACACACCAGGAAAATACATTTCTTGAGGCAAATAAAATCTACTCATTGAGTAACATGGTAACTGTCTGTACCACTTCGTGTGGGTGGGTTGGTTTGGAGGTGGCCTGCCCAAGGCAGAGTTTTAGAAGTGTGTCTGAGCAAGGACAGGTGGCCACAGCCCCTCTTCCCAGGCCCGTGGCAGCCTATGTGTCCCCAGCTATGCAGCTGCATTTCTTCCCAGTACTGTGTGCCCTTTTCTGAAATGGGGCAAGTCTGGAGGTTGGTGACCCTGCCTGTGGCAGGGGGTTGGAGCTCTGTGATCCTTGGGGTCCCTTCCAACCCAGACCAGTCTGGGATTCTATGATATCTTTGGCATGCATATTTTCCATGATTTGAAATGTATTTTGTGCAGGCATCTTCATTTAAGCCATATTTATTGCTTCAAGCTCATCAGTATTGAACTGTTACCTGTGTTCTCGCAGTCTTCCAGTGAAGTTAGGTATTCTTTGGACTTACTGATTAGCATATTGCCAAAACCAGTTGTTTTGCTTGGAAATGGAAAATGAAAGCTAGACCTGCAAAGCTATTTCAGCTTAGGGTTTCTGTATGTTTGTTTAAAACTGAGGTTGTGTATCCTGTGTGTTCTTAGAGGCAGGTAACGTGCACAATACCAGCAGATTGCAGAAGTGACTCTCCAGTGCCTTGCTTAAACAGTTGTGTTGATACTTACTAAGTCATCATTCTCAGCTGACTATCTGCCTCACCTAATGTGACTGAATCTGTTGTATTGGCAGTGTCATAAAGGGGATAATGTAGTTACGACTTCACCTTTTGAAGTCATCCACTGAAAATTAATTGCCTTTAGAGGGGGAATGTGGTTTATTCATAACGAATAGTAATAATTACCTGAGCTAGAGCAAACTTGGGTGTTTCTCTGTGTAGTGGTTCAGATAGCATTGGTGACACCTGACAAGTGTGTAACTCGGAAGCCACGTTGTGTCCTAGATCACATCGATGAACGGGCAGTTTGTAACGCGATCGCCCCTGAAAAGGACGTGGATGGGTTTCACATCATGAATATCGGCCGCCTGTGTCTCGATCAGCCTTCTATCATCCCTGCCACTGCCGCTGCCGTCTGGGAGATCATCAGGAGGATGGGTAAGAAAAGGAGCTGCATGGAGCTCTTTGTACCTCGGAATGTGCATGAGCATAGAGTCAGGCGTGAGTTAAAAGGTGTGGGTTATCTAAACGCATGGGGCTGTTTGAAGAACAAACGTTTAGGGGATTGATCTGAATAATGAGGGGGTGTCAGATAGATGAGATCTTCTTGCCAGCAGTATAACCATTAAGTATAGACAGACGTCTGCATAGAACTTGCTGCACTTTATAACGTTGCAAGGAATTTTTTGTGTTACTTCTATTTTATACAGTATAGTATATATTTTTATATATATACTGATACATCAAATAGAAGATTTGAAGTTCTTGTGGGGGAGGAAGAAGAAACAAGAACAGAAATGAAATTTGAAATTCAGTACTAGAAGGGAAAAAATTAATATGTATTCAATACTGATAATTTTATAAATGTAATATACATGTTCTTATTGGCAGATGTAAGAGTTTCTATTTGTCTCTGGGGTTAGAGAAGACCAAATCAGCCCCTCTAAGAGTGATTCAGACAACCTAAATGAGTTGCCAGTTTTGTTTCTTGAAGGTGGAAGCTGAAAGTTGTTTTATGGATTCATCCCTCAAGTTCAGCCTTGTTGATTTTCAAGTCATCTTGATGTCAGCAGTACACAACAGCAAATAATGATATCTTTGGGGCTGAGAATACAGGTTTAGGTATATCATAGTAGCAGTACACGTTTTGATAGGTTGTTTTTGTTTGGTTCCCCCTATAAGGAATACAAACATTTGGAAAGAATGTTGTTGTAGCTGGAAGGTCTAAGAATGTTGGAATGCCAATTTCAATGCTTTTACATACTGATGGGGAGCACGAAAGGCCTGGAGGTAAGTTCATGAATGTTCTTTTAATGTTTCTATTTGTGACATCATTAAAATAAAGCTGACTAAAAGATTTGGATAAGAAGAGAAAGCTTTTGTCTCCTGTACTTTATTTGCAATCAGAACAAGGAAATAAGTTTACTAATATATTTCCTGACCTATTTGTAGGAGAGCACTTTCTGGACTCAACTTTTTTGGTGCTAGGCCATCATTTTATCCTCCATGGGAAACAGCTACTGTTGGAAGATGGTTAGGGCTGAAGGTTGAGGATAGTGCCTCAACCTTAAAGAGCTGATGGAGATACCGTGGCCTTAAAGAGCTACGGAGATTCATGTGATATTTATACAAAGTAATAGAGCTATATTCCTTAGCCTTGTGCTTGTGTTAATAGTAATGTCAAGTTTTTCATGCACATTTATACACATAAATATATATGACATGATTCCTGTGTAGCACTGTGTTAGGTAGTGATTCTGAAAATACCCAAATGATCATCAGAGAAACTTACCTGTGTGAGCTCTGTGATGTTATGTGTTGGCCTGGGAGATTTTTCTGCAGTGTAGTTTATGTGGCCCTGGAAATTGAAGGTTGTAATGCAGATAATTTTAAGTAATTTAATTACAGAAGCGTGCGTGTGCTGCTATAATTGTGCCCTAGAAAGAAAAACAAATAAGATTTAAATAGAATATTGTCCTTTTGCAACTTCATTTTGATGTTAGAAACCGCCAAGGTGGTGTGCACAAATGAGGTAAACATGAATGTTTAATCCCAGGCATAATCTGTTATTAATATAATAATACACTAAAAGCTTCTTACTAATCATAGAGTTGGGGTTTTTTTCCCCTATTCAGCCTCTGTGGGAAAGGTGGTATTTGAAAATTCTCTCCATGTTTGACTCGTAATTCCCATCAGTGCACAGCTCTGGGCTCATCCCCATGCCCAGGACAATTAGCAGTGCTTTTGCCATTTGCTGCAAACACTGGGGTGTTTATATTACTGGCTGTGCCAGGCAGTGTTTGAAACAGGCTTTTCTACAGCACTGGGCTGTGTTGCAAACTGCTTGCAGGTTCCTCAGTTGGAAATGAGGATAAGTGATCCCTGATTATTCCAGGAACTTTTTACAAAACCCATAGGAGTTGCAGGGATGTTTTCTAGTTGTAACTACTGTTTTGTAGCTTTCAGCTTTTGAGTTAGTTGGATCTGTGATGGTTTTGTTTACTTGTATCCTGGGCTTGTAGTTCTTCTGTGACTTTCTGGTAGTATGACTTGTTTTGGGGGGTTAGTCCATGAGTTTGTTGGCCTATGAGTGAACTTGGTTGTGCTTCACGGCCATCTGCCTACATTCTGATTGCTGACATATTCCACATTGCCTCACTGGCAGTCTGATTTAATGGCTTTGTCATTGGTGCTATGCATGTCACAGATTCTGTGCAGGGACAGGAGAATGTTTGGATGCTCCCCTAGTGACAGTGGAATCTAGATGTAGAGAGAGTCGACTCACTGAATTTATATTTCCTTATTCTGAAGAAATGGATTTAATTGTAAGGTAGGTTTTCTTGTCTTCCTACTTGCAATGGTACTGTACGATAGAGTGGTAGTATACAGTACCATCCAGTTGGGACTTCCTAAATACTGATGCAGCTGTAGACAGGAATGCTACTAGATTTCATCAACACAATCGAGAGGGATTTTTCTGTCTCACCCTTGCATGCAGTTATTGGTCAGCAGGTTTCTGAGCAAAGACCCTTGGCCTGCAAGTATCTTTGTTGTCCTAGCTACGAGACTCAATCCCCTAGCAATCAAGACTTACAAAGAGGAGAACCTCACTTGTCATCTCCCACTGGCCAGATCCTCAGCAGTGTGAAGTTTGAAGAGAGGGAATGTCAGTAAGATATAGTGCTGCTTCACTGAACTTGAATTATCAATTATACACCTTGAGCACTCAAATCTGTCAAAAACACGGGGCAAAAACTAAGCTTTGACTTGAGGGAAAGGCTGTTCTGAAGTTGGACCACAGGTACAGGCAAGACTGTGGTCTTCCTGTCTATACAACAGAATGTCGGGGAAACATCTAGGGAGCTTCAGGACAGATGACTGACCAATGTGATTGAGGAAAGAGATATGCACACAGTGGTCTTGTACTTCAAGCTTTGCTTCCTAACAAAGAGCTGAGTCTTATGGCACACTGCACAAATGGTGCTTAATAAATCAGACGCTGGATTCCATGCTGGGTTTGCTCTGTGTAATTCCACTGACTGTAATGAAACTGATCCAGGAATAAGTTAGTCTGCAGCGTGTAAATGAACTCATCCTGTGAGATTTTCAAGAATGAACGTGTTTGCTGATGTGTGAACAGCAAGTGTTGAGAGCTGTGCCTGTGCTGAAACAAATGATGCACCCAGGGCAGATCTGATGATCATCTGTTCTGTTGTTCATGTGCCAAATGAAGTCATTTGCACCTGAAAGTAAACGCTGCGCAAGCACTTTGTGTGCGACAGTTGATCGATACTCTCTTGCGTTTCAGGTGATGCGACAGTGACCATTACTCACAGGTACACGCCAAAGGAGCAGCTCAAGATCCATACGCAGCTTGCTGACATCGTAATAGTAGCTGCAGGTAATACTAGTTGTTGTTAACACGCGAATCACAGCTTTTCAAGCCCAAACAGGAGACTTCAGTGTGTCTGTTGGCGGCGCTACTGCCTGCTCTGTGTTCCAGCGAGTCACTGGTGCTCCCCCTTGCTGAAGGTGTTGTGGCAAGTAGGATTTCTTGTTGTAAGAAGGGCAAAGTGATCTGGCTCTTCGTTCTCACCCTTCACGTTTGCAGACTCATAAACTGTTTCTCGTCACATGTGGCACCTTTCCCTTAGGGAGACTTCAGAGTGAACTCAAGATTGGGAACCAGTCAGTGCATAGTTTATACAGGTATAATTATGTAAATTAAAACATTCTCTGTGCAGTGCAAAAATCATGAGTCATTTAAATTCTGACAGGAGGGTTTCTTTAAATCAGCTGGAGGCTGCATTCATAAAACAATGGTATTATTCCCTTGCTGTTAGAATTAAGGGTAACCTTGCCAAATTAACTGGTAGTTTTGGTAACATAGCTAATGAATGGCTGAATTTTTGTTTAATTTTTTTCTTTTACAATTGTCATGCAAAGAGGAAGATGATGGCAATTGCTTAGGCAAAGGGGTCTGAAAGCTCAGCTTCTATATTCTTAATGAAGTGTAGTGTGAAAGACTTTAGGTGTGACACATCTACAACAAAGGAAAAAGAATAACTCTGCTTCAGAGCAACCTCTGTTTTTTCTTTAGTAATGTTATAAATGAAAATAAAAATTAATTTAAAAAAACCAACCCAAAGCAGTCCAACTTACTAAAAACCTTCCTAAAATTCTGTGTCGTCTCACAGCTCAGGATACTCTCCTTCTCTCTTATGATTTGGAGGAATATTGGGGGATTGTGGCTTTCCTCTCTTCTTTCTCCCTCTCTCTTCATCCTCCTCAACGCTGAAGTCTTTATTACTTACTTTCTAGGTGAAAATAAGATGAAGTAGATGAAGACGGAAGACCTGTCTAAAGCTCATCACTTCCTGTTGAAGTGAAATGTCCTTTGCCTCAGGGCTTAAGCACGCTATCTCTTTCTCATGCCAGGTCAGGCACAAGGAGCAGCTCATCTGTCCCACATGTGATTACTCAACTGTGGGCTTGACCAGAACTCACGCACTGAATGAGTGCCGATAACGTGTGTGCTAACTGGAAACGATCCGTAACTCTTCATCCAAATCCACTGCTGCTTCCCATTTCATCATCACTTCTGATTTCTCTGCTGAATGTGGTTTGTCACCAGTCGCAGTTAAAACGGTTCAGTAGCAATTCAGCCATGTTTGCTCTTGACATTATTTTCCTCACGTCATTCATAACAGGAGCATGATATAACGCTCATTACACAACATGAGATGCACTTGGAATGATGAAAAACCTAGGGCTAGATTGTGCAAACAGTATGTGGCCCTGCCCCCTTGGATGCTTTGGGGAAGATTGCCCTTCAGAAAGGTGGAATCCCTCCAAGGTTCCTCTTGCTACTTGTGAACTGTGCACGTTGTACCGCTGGGATCACGTGTTCCCTGGAAGTGACCTGCTCAGCGAGTATTGCGAACAAAGGCGACTTCTACACTGCCAGGTAGCAACAGCTGCTGTCCTAGGGCCCTGTGCAAGATGTGCAAATGGCAGGCAGCTTTTTGTGTGGTCTGTGTAGAAGAGCAAGATTGCTGTTCTCACGCAGCGTTTTTAGAAGAGCCACCTGCATTCCGGCTCCCAGTTTGGTGACTTGTTGCAGTGAGTCTGTTTGTTCTGATCTGGTGCTGTATCTCTGAGGAGCTTTCTGCTCACTTGCCTCTCCTAACGTTTCAAATGGGGTGCTTCTGGTTTGACTCGAGTCTGGGAATACCCATCTTCCTGTGTTGTCTCTCACTTGCCCACAGACTTGGCACCCCATTTTCTTCCTTACTTTGTAGCTATCCATGCAGTTTATTCCTTCTCTCGTGTTCCCTCCCAGCTCCTTGCATCATAAATTCCAACAATGCTGCTCTTGTACAGCCTACCCCTCCCTAAAATCTCTGTCTCAGTTTCCAGGTGGAGCTTCCTAAACTCTTTCAATACCAGGCAGCTTTTGCCTTTGTAGCCAAAGTGTGATGTTTCCTCCTGAGCACACCTGGCTCCTGGCACCCTGCCGTAACCTTTGGTACCTTTGCCTGTATCCCTGCCTATACAGACATCCCACAGAGTCTTTTTGCCATTGGCCCTGCCCCACAGTAGAAGAGTAAGTGTAGCTTTACCTGCGGCGCTCGTGAGCTACCGTGGTACTTACAGGGCAGGGATGGAAGCAGTAGGCAGTCTTTGATTAGTTGACCTGCTGCTTCTGCTGTCTGGCTTTCCAGTCTGCCTTGAAAGAGAAGAGTCCTCTGTCTGCTGGGTTTGGAGAGGGGGAACAGGAATGCCAAATGCTGGATAAAATTATTTTAGGATTACTTGTGCTGTCCCACAGGATGTCATCTGTGGTCCTCTTGTTGACTTGTCAGACCCTTTTATTCAGATAGCTGCTGGTTAGCTTTCTCAGGAGTTGCCTAGTTTGCAGTCCTTGTACCTAAGCTGGGATTAGGTAGGGCTTTGTTCTTATGTTTAAAAAATGATTTGTCATTTCCTACAAAAACTCCCAATGAAAGATTTTCCCACATTCTTCAGTCAGTGCACTTTAGGAATAGCAGCTCTAATGCTTATCGCTTCCTACTCGGTATGTAAAGTAGGCTTAAGTAAATAGATCTGCTCGTTTGGTTTGGGGGTTAGTTTATTTGTTGCTATTAAGTATTTGGCCTATTATCAAACCATTTTACAAAGGGTGTAACTGTGCAGCTTCCGTTAATATGCTTCCATCCCTATCACACACAGATCATTTACCCCCATAAGGCTGAGGCATTATCCAATTACCAGCCACCTTGCAATGGATTGCATAAGAGTGTCATGAAGTAGACGCAGCCAGATGTTATCAAGTGGAATAGGAAAGAATTTGAGGTTTTGGCTTGCTCAATATTGGGAGCAAAGTTTCAAGCTGGTGTCCTATGGGGGAGTGAGAAATGGAGAGCAAAGAAGGTTCTTGCATTGCCTGTGTCTAAATGACTGGCTGCCATCCAGCGCATCAAACGAAGCCAAAGCCCTCATATACCAGCACTTGCCTCCAGTAAAAGTACAGTCCCAACCTGTATGGATGACACCCTTTTTTTCTTTTTCTCTCCACCTGAGAGAAAGCTGCTGTGGTGGGGACAGGGGAGCTTAGACTGTCCCCTTGGAGATACCCTCTTATTAGGATGGAAATGGCTCGCAGAACAGAGTTCTGAGGGAATCGCTCAAGAGGCAAGGTGAATTCTAGTTTGACTCTCCCATCACTCAAAGTTGGAGGTTGCATGGTAGAAGAGAAATTTAGGAGGTGCTTCAAAGTGAATGTAGACAAATGGTTGTCACTGTTACAATTAAGATACGATAGGTGAATGCAGATGGTGTGTAAAGGACCTGATCTTCTCCCCTCTCTGATAGCACACAGTGACTGTGGTCTCAGATATGGCTTCACTGCTTGTGACTGCCCAGGTGTAAACTCAGATGTCTGGTCACAGGTAGTGCTGCTGTTTGTAAAGGATTGCTGGAGCATCTGTTCTAGGACAGCCTTTCCTGTCAGTAAAACTGCTGTCTGCACAGAAGGAACCTACAGAACTTGAAAGGGAGGTCTTTTCCATGTATTGAGGGGAGCTGGTAGTGAGACTTCTGTGGCAAGCCAGCTTCAGCAGGCAGGGCAAGCTGGATGACGTCCATCTCCCAAAGTACATGTGGGGTGCTGTGTGCAGTTTGGGAGCCCACATGGCAGTGGTCTTTACCAAGTGGCAGACATTTGTTGTCCAGGACTGCTGCCTTAGAAAATGGTGTTTTGCCACCCCTTTGGGTAGGACCTGGCTCAGACTTTGCATGGGATTCACTTGTCAGTGTTGTACTCGAGTTGTTCTAGTACTTGGAAAGCTGTTTTGCTGTGCCTTGCCATGTATATAGGTAGCAGTCAGCTTTCTATATACAGTGTCCAGTCAGCTCAGCGGTGCTGATGGGAAACGTAGAACCGTTGACTCGGCTCTTTATCTGGAACTTGAAGTGATCTTGTAGGTTTTCTCGGTTGTGACTGTTGAACATCTTTGTGATGGCTACCAAGCTGCTTTACATGGAAATGTGCTGAAGAAATACTGTGCATAGGAAAGAGCAGAGGCAGCTTGTTGCAGCACTCTTGTTTTAGCCAGGGTCACTTAGTGGCAGCATAATCATAGACTGGGACACTACACAAGTGTAGCCTGCTGGAGGATGATGAAGGTGTGTAGTGCTGAGGCCAGGCCCTCTTTGCTGAAGCAGGGAGCTCTCCCACTTGGCTATAAAAGCTGTGACAGGTCAGTGTCAGGCACTGGGGCAACCAGTAACACAGTTAAAATACCTTATCAGGCAAGCGTGTTTCTTGAACCGAAACCAATCCTATTGCACAACTTTTGCTTTGGGATTTTTTTTCCCCTTTGCTGTAGTAGTAGAAACTAATGTAGAAAAGCCTCATGTGTCACAGCTTCAGGCTCAGCCATCCTCCACCCTTGCACAAATTTTGGTAAATGTGTCTGCCAAGTGTCAGTGGTTTATTTGCTGAGGAGCACACGAGAGCAAGCGGTAACACTGGCAACACCTCACATTGGTAACACCTCAGTGTGACATGGAACAAAGTGTACTTCCTCTTCTTGTGCCAAAAGTGCTTAATATCCTTGAAGGCTCCCATGAGATCTTTGCCAAGGTATGGGTACATCTGAACTGGCTATTTTATTTTTTTCTGTTTTGTCTCTTTCTTGCTTAGCAATGACAGGAATCAAAAATGAGATGGCAGGATAGATCAGGCAGTGTCACCATGCTAGCATTTTGGTGTTTTGTAGCTGTGGTATTTAGTGTACATCAGGCTTATTATTTAAGTAACTGCTTGAAATGCCTTGCAGCTAAGAAGTAAAGTATATAGGAAGTCAGAGAAGTCAAGAGTAACACGAATCCAACACAGATATTAAATAAGGGAAGGTTACAGGCAGTGCTGTGGAGGTAACATGCATGGCTTGTCGCAGCAGTTGACAGCCCTTCTGGATCAGCAGCCTTCTGACAATACTCAGGTTTCTTCTGGCTCTCAGAGTGTTTTCATTGTCCAGCTTCTCTTTGGAAGTGCTGTGAAAAGGACTTAGCACCACAAACCAGCAAATGCTTCCTTCATTGAGACTGCATTGTCAGTGCTTGTGACCTCAGGTTTAACTGGAGATACTGATACATGTATATATATATATATTTAGTGAAAATGAACAGGTATCACCTTCTCATAATTACAAACCACATGAAACTGAGGACTGATTGTTTTCTGTGTGTGATGAGAAAAATGCAAGTGCAGGAAGGATCTTTTCTGTGCATATGTACATACATGTGCACCCCTGGCTGTAATTTGAAACTGATGACCTGAGACTATCTGGCCATGTTAATGAAATACATCTTGATAATTCCAGGTATCCCAAAGTTGATTACAACTGATATGGTCAAAGAAGGAGCAGCTGTGATTGACGTAGGCATCAACCATATCCACGATCCTCTTACAGGAAAGACTAAATTAGTTGGGGATGTGGACTTTGAAGGTCAGTGAAACACTCTTTACGTGAACCTGTTGGATAAATAAACTGAAATTTGTGGGATTCACTTGTGATAAATGACACTTGCAGAAGTGTTTTCTAATTTATTTGCTCAAAAAAGAAAGCAAGCTATATGTTTGTATGCTCTTAAGAAATGGCATGTTTTTAAAGAGAGGAAGTGCTACTCTGAATTAGGCATACTGGCACCCTTTAAGAGATGCAGATGAGGAGGAGATGCTTGTCTCCAGGTTTCTTTAATCCTTTCTGAGTCTGTGAAGTGTTGTTCCAAGAGTAAGCAATAAAAACAGTTTCTGTTCTTTCACAAGGCCTCCCACTGCTCGTAGCAAATACTGTCATACCACAGCTTCCCAAGCCTGCTTTTACGCTCTTGCTGTACTCTTGTGTGTGTGAACGTGTTCACTTCTGCTTTAGAAATACCCTTTATGCGAAGGTTTCATGGGGGTTTGGCTCAACCCCTCGGAAATCTTGGTCTGGGCAAGCCTAGCAGATAAAAATTGATGTTACATATTGATCTTTTTATGTTTAATGTGTTGCAGAGCAAGTTCACAATGTAACTTGATTAAATATCTCTGCTCTGGAGGAGCTCCAGACTGGAATAGCAGGATTGTTGCAGTTGAAAATTAAAGCTTATTGGCAGAGTTGAGTGTGGGAAGCTTAGACAGCGTTTGCCCACATTATTAATGGTTCTCAACAGTTCCTTATTTTGATAAGTATGAAAATTACCCACAAGGTTTTTTTCACGGTTATTAACATCTCGGCTGGCATAATGTCTCAAAGCCTAATTATATTCACAATGTTTTTAGCCAGCTGTATGTATTTGTAATTACATCACTCCCTTGGTTCCTGCTGCTTTTACTCACCATACATGATACTTGTCAGTTAAAGCCAACAGAATTACCTGCACGAGTGTAGCCGAGCGCTTGTCTCGGCGTGTGCTCAGAAAGGTACAACTGTGTGTGTACAGCAGAACTCTAGAAGGAAAATGCTGTTAGAGTGCATTTTTTTGGTTGATTATCCTGCTTGTGCTACCACAAGTCAAAGGTTATATATTCAGTTTCCAGAAGTCAACTGTAGTACGGAGAATTTTCAGGATTTTTTGTTTGCTTTAGGAGGTATGGGAGGAAAAAAGCTCTAACTCTGAGAAACAAAGTTTCACCCTTTTTGTTTGTATTCCTTTAAATGTGAGACCTTCTGAATGTAACAGAGGTAGATTCCACAGCAAGGCCGTGATTCAGAGTTTCAGCAATGCACTGTATATGTCTCATCATGTCTCTTGTGGGTTGTTCTCAGGATTTTACCTGGGGGGAGGGAAGATCCAAAAAAGAGGGAGGAACTTCAACTTGGATTATGCCACTACAGTTGCAAGTAGCATTTCACTGTGCATTGCCAAAGGGAAATTGTTGTTGGTTCATTGGTATCGGTGAAAGTTTCACTAAATCTCCAACAACAAAAAAACCCATCCCAGTGTGTACAGTTCTGAAGACTGAAACGTCAGTCGCCCTTGCCAAGTGTCTGACCTGGCAGCTTGGAGAGGGAACGAGCGGTGTGTTCATGTAGCAAATCAATTTATCCTTCTCCTACGTTTGATCACTTGGCTGAATTTATATTTAAGCCTAAGTGAGAATGATTTTTGTGGTCAAAGTGAGGTACAGAAATGCCTGGCATGACATACAGCACCTGTTTAACATTGTGTAGCCCACCAGTGTCTATTGTGTCATCATCCACTTCTTTAATTAGAAAAACGTGGCCTTGGGGAGAGTGGAGATTTAACTGGGCAACCAGAGGTGAAGTCTGATTTATAAGAAATCGATGGAAATGGTTGATTTGACCAGGTCCTCTTACTGACAATGACCTGTGATGGAAAATAGGTGTAAGAGATGGGTGGAAACTGTTTTGATTCAGTTGGCATATCCTAGCAATACTTGGATGCCATCCTCTGACCTCTAAGGGGTAGGTTAGGCACTGAAGTTCAGTTTTATCCCTTTTCAACAAAAGGATGACATTTCAGTATTTTTTTTTAATGTTCGTTATTAAATTCAGTGTAAGAAATACACTGAGGAAAAAATTTCTACTGCAGGCCAAGAGAATTTGATAGCTGCTCAAAAAAAAGAGTTCTGAAGCTTTGAAATCTATTCTGAAATTTGCATTTGTCTGAGTCTGGTAGGCAAGCAGCCAGACACCTTGCCCTTGACTGTGCCAAGGACTGACCACTGGCTTATGCTGGTGTGCGCACTCTGAGGCAAGGAGTGTGCTTTGGCTGTTGTTTAAACTCTGGGGGACAAGGAGGAGCAACAGGATGGTTCAGTTACTTAGAAAAATTGAACAGCATCAGGCCTGTGCAGATCACTGTTCCAGCTGCTGTAAATGGTTGGCTCGGGAGCGATGGTGTCCAGGTACCTCTGTGCTTGTCAACCTTAGCCCTTTATTTTGGGCAAGAGTTCCAGGCTGTATTACAGAGTGTCTTTAAGCGGTATTTGTGATTTCCCTATCCCCTTATGTCTGCTTTATTTTGACAATCCAGACTGTCTCCTCATCAACACAAGGGATATATGGGGGTTTTTTGTCCAAAAGAGTTTGCTGTGCAGTTCTGAGGTGTCTGAAAGAACAAGGTAGGAAAACACTGTGCCTACAGAGGTCAGCTGCAAACCGCTGAGGTACTTGGCCTCATACTGCTAGGGTGTTTTAAACTGCCTGTGCATCCCTAACCAGCATAGCACACGCCCCTATTGAACCTACAGATTTCCCAAAATATGTGGTCCAGGGAGGGTGATGTGTGGGGAGGAGGAGAACCTGTAGCATCCTCAGACTATTGCCAGCGCCATTCTAGTTACTCTCGGGCAGCAGTTTCAGTCACTGAAAGGGAGACCTGTTTCGATGAACAGGGTAATGCATGTGTGGGTGTACTTGGCCCTGTTTTATAGGGCTTTTGTTGCCACAGCAGTAATGCTAAGGGAGGAGGAGGGCTACAAGGACCAGGAACGTGAAATAAAGCAACAACTTACACAGAGTGTTTAACTGGAACGGCTTTTTTGGGTGGAGCACCGTTTCTAGGAGTGACTGGTAGAGCAGGGTAGTAACACGCCGGTGTAGTAGCTACCCTCTGGAAGTGGAAGTGCCCGTGAAAGCCAAGTGCATAGAACTCAAGCAGTACATGCTTTAAATGCTGCCTGTATTTCTTTATGATGCCCTTGGTGAGCAGGTGGTAGTGCTGGGTTTTGAGTCTCGCAGGGTGCCTAGATAGAGAAGAGAACCTTTGGGTGAGCCCTCGGTAGGTGATGTAGCTGCGGTGCCAGCGGAGGGGTTCATAAAGGAGAGCTGTACTCCTGACTCACCTGTTTTGCGTAGCCCAGGCAATGCAGAAGAAAGTCTGGAGAACAGGTGCCACCAGGAGCAGGGAGGGGTTCCAGTACTGAGCAGCAGCAAAGGCTGCCTTAGCAACAAATAGTCGGTGTGGTCTCAGGGGATGCATGTATGCTATGAGCTTCCCGTGGGTGAGGGGTAGTGCACAGGGGAAATGCAGGGAAAACAGGGAAGTGGTATGTTGAATACTGTTGAGGTGGAGAATGGGCCAGTCCGATGTAACGCTTTGGATACACCAAGTGTACCAAAGAGAAATCAGCTACAGGACTCGTGACTACAAAGCAATCAGGCAAATTGATGAGTTTCTTGAAACACATTTGTGTTTCAGGGGAAGCACTGCCTCTTGTTAGGCTCTACCAGCACCAGAAATAAATACAAATGTTGTCATGAGGCTGTGACACTGAGAGGCCAAGAGGGATTGACTGCTAGCTGGTGGCAGTAAGTGCTGGATGGCTGAGCCTAGGTACTCGTCGTGCAGGGGTCTCAGCAGTCTTTGATATCTTGCGTTTCTGCTGCCACTGCTTACTATCCCAAGGCTACAGTGATAGCTTTTCCCCTGCTTGTGCTAATTAGCTGAATGCAAAAAGCTGCTGTGTGTAAGGTTACACTGGATTTTTCTGCCTGAGATGCCTCTCTTGCTTGGCCTTTAGAGGCACTGGAGGAGGAAAGACTTACGTGGTTAGAGTGACGGTACTTGAGCCGTAAGTCCTTGGCTTTCCTTTGTGTTGCTGTTAAAATAAGTGCAGTGAGGGAATCAGTCATGACATGAAAATAAGGAACTTTGAGACTTGGGGCAGATGCTGGCTGGGCACCATCCCTCCGTGCATCGGGAGCAGGACCCCAGAACGTGGGGAGCAGAACGTGGGTATCTACTGTGGCTGCTGAGCACGTGATCTGCACTGATGCAGTGCTGCAGGGATGCGGCAATCCAGAGTAGCTTTACAGGGACTAATAAAGCTGTGTGGAAACAGTGCTTAGGCAGGAATTACTCTGCATCACTTAATGCAGATGCACAAGACCCAGAACTGCCTTCAGGTTGAGACTTGCCCTTGGTTTGTGTGATTAACCCTATTAGGTGTCTGATGTCCTTAGCTTTAAAGGAACCTAGGAATGAAGGGCTGCTTCCAAAGCAGTGGGTCCTGTTCTTCAAGGAAACAATCTCCATTTCATTTCTTCTGAAGAATCAAAGGAAGATTTTAAGGTTCTACAGAAGCTGCAGAATAGCAGCTCCTCCCCCCATAGGAACCTAATTTGCACACCAATGTTTTCCATATTGGCAGAGCAAAGCCTGGGAGAAGGGCAGGCATCTCAAGAAAAGCAGAGGTGAAGCTAGGGCTGAAGTTCTGTAAGCAGGAGCAGGACCTTCAGGAGCAACCGACAGTGCAGTGCCTTCCTTGCTGACATGAGCTCGGTGACGCTGAGGTGCTGCCTTGGCACTGTGCTTCGGCCTGCTACGTTTCATGAGGACAGGAAAATCTGCTTGAGATTGAGGGCCAGGCTATTTTTTCCCCCTTTGGTCACTGGCATTTGCCTTGAAAAGTAGGATTTACTGTGTTTGTGTTTACTCTCACAGATGGAAACTTATCAGATGGCAGTTTCCCCAGCATAGAAACCTGTTGTGGGCTTAAAAATCCAGATGGGCTGTTGCAAATAAGCACTTGGGGTGGTTTGTGTTAGCTGATACACAACAGTTCTTCTGCCACACTGACCCACGGGGTTTCCATAATGATAGAGTATGGGTAAAGCAATTCCCCAACAGCTTTTGGAAGCCCTGTACTGCGTGTTTACTGCCGAGTACGGTTACACGCACTAGAGGCAACAACTGCTATACATGTTATTCATGAGAAGGCTTTCGTTAGGTCAGGCACAATCCAGCTGAGGATTGTACCTCTTTGTAAGTAAGATAGGAGTAGTTTGAATAATACCACAAAAAGAGGTATGTAAGGCTGCCATGGAAACAAACTGAGTTCAATTTCAAGTGCCCAAACTGTGCTGTATGTTAATGACTGTGTTGACTTCAGATGTGGGTACGCATTAATCTGGGCATTTGTAGTAACTGCATTACCTGTAAGCACCAATCTCAAATGGGAGGGAGTTGAAAATTGTGTAACTATTAAAAAGACATATTTGTGTTTGAGAATATTAAGAATAACTGTTGGATGAGGTCTTAATTCATTTGTTACAGTTTACATATTAAACAAACCGCATGGCAATTTGTTTACCTTTCTGGATGTTTTAACATTATATCTGGTGGTACCAGTGAACAGAGTAATTAAAACCCTCCCAGTTGTAATTATCATCTGTCCTCAGTGAGGCTTAATCTTCTGTTCTTCAGTTCAGCGAGATATCCGCCGTTACCTTCTGCAGATGCTCCTGTTCAGTCCCTGCCTTGGGGAGTTCAGTGGGTTTTTTATTTCATTCATACTCCTCTCCCCCTTAAAGTTTAAAGAATACTGTATCCAAAAAAACCAATGTACAACTTTTCAGACTTGCTTTTAGTAGTTCTTTTTGTGACATGATGTTATTCTCAGCAGTAAAGCACAACATGCAAGATGAGTGTGCTTAAAGCAAAGGTGAGTTATCTTGTTTGCAAATGAGGATGCCTGGCTTTCTATCTGTTGGTCTCATAGGCAGGCAAACATGCTGCTCTGTAGGGATTTTGGTAGGAATGTATGTGCTTGTGTCAGCCTTGTGCTTGCTCACATTGCTCCTGGGTGTGTGTGCCTTTTAAAAAAAATGCTTTTAAAAGCAGGGGGTGATTTTCCAAGAAATTATTTCTAAGCAAGCAAAAAAAACCCCAAACTCACAAACAGAAAACCTCTCATGGTGGCACTTGAGGGAAAAAACACCCCAAACCTCTGTAGTAATCTGGTTAGTAATAAACCACTTGGACTAAACATTATTAGCAAATAATTGCTCATTACAGTTCGTCATGCAATGAATTCCCAGCCAGTTGCATGTAATTCCTTTGCAAGTAACCTGAAATTCCAGTTGATTGCATTTTGCGCAGTAGATAAGAATATCAAGTCAGGATTTATTGCTGTGTTATGTTAATTCCTTGTACAAAGAGGCTAACTTGACAGGTGGTTAACTGAAATGCTTTTTAAAAAAAAATCCATGTGTATTTACCTCTTTGCCCAAGCATTTGAGGTCTCCACTAAGTTTGGACAGCCTGGAGTGGTTGGTGGCTGGTGCTAATTCAGCTGTAAGAGTTTCCTTTCTGACTGGGACTTTGGGAAGATCTGTGTGTCCTAGGCACCCCAGTAACACCAGTTTACTAGCAAAGCTCTATTCTGCAGCAGCTGAGTGTTTGTGGTGGGAGTTGCAATGGGAATTTTGTCACTGGAGTCTTGTTTTACCTCAAAGACAGCTCCTGGTTTTGTTTTTTGTCCATATTGTGGATCAGATAAACAAAGCAGCCAGGAAACCACACTAATCTCTCTGTGGTCGTCAAGTTTCCTCTTCTTGCTGCGCAAAATCTTTGTTGGAAGCCGCTAACCGGAGCAGGGTGAAAGAGGCTGGATGGTGACTTGACTGCTGTTGGTTCCCTGCTGTCAGTGTTGAGGGTTAGAGCAGACTTCTGCTCTGCATGCTGCTCCTCAGGGACATGCTCACTTTGGGGAGGTCATCTCTTTACCTCCAGAATGAGCTCCTCAGCTTCTGTAGCTCTCCTGGGTATTCAAAGTGCAGTGTCACAGCTGGTGGATGGTGATGCGGCTCCGTGCTGCCCTCCTGGGCTCATTCTGTCCTCCTGTCACCCAGGTGTTCCTGGGCTGCCTGCTCGGCTGGGTCAGGAAGTCAAACACTACCCCTTACCCCCAAAAAATGGGATTAACTTTTTACCTTTCCATCTGTCTGACCACAGGCTGTGTGAGTGTGCATTGCTCCCCTGAGGAAAGGGGAGGTAGATCTCCCAATCTACCTCCTTCTGTAGGTAGATTGGCTCCAACAGGCTGTGAGGAACTAGCCCCTGGGTCATGATATTCTGATGAAGGAAGCTACCTTGTGCCCCAGTCCTGACTGCATCCTGCCACCACTGTGGTTGGAATGAGCCTTCTGCCTTCGCTCTTCCCACCTGTTCTGGCAGTTGCCAGGTCACAGTCCTTCATGCTCATTGCCAGTTAGGCATAGGTGGCCAACTGGAGGGGAAAAATAGTTTTGGAAACTTGCTTAGTCATTACCTTTTTCTCTTTTTCTCCTAGAAGTGAAGAAGAAGGCTGGCTTTATCACCCCAGTGCCGGGAGGGGTAGGACCTATGACTGTTGCAATGCTGCTGAAGAACACACTCATAGCTGCCAAAAAGCTCATTTACTAGAGCAAGCGGTCCACTTTGGAAGAAGAATCCAAGTTGTTCTATTTATTGATACACAAAACATTTATTTTTTACTACAAAGATATTTATTTCTACATTGTATTTATTTTTTCATGTAAAGTACCCTCAACCTGATGGTTTACAAAATGTGACGATCCCTTTGTGTTACCTCCTGCTGACTTCATGTGAGCAGAACTGAACTGGAGAACGCGCCTATGCAGATGTGGTGGTGGTCAGTTATGTGGCTGAGAATGAAGGATGAATCATGAATGGCAAATACACCTGTGGTCTGGGTGCAATGGCCAAGGTGTCTCAAGAGCCCAGGACCCTCAGTTTTGATCAAACAGTATAAAAAATAAGTTTTAACATGCTTGATGTCTCCTAACAGTATGGTTTGGGTTCTGAGGTCATGAAGCACTCTGGGTGTAGTTTGAAATCTTGCATTTACTGGGTTTTCAGTGCACTTAGGCAGCAGCAGCAGTGTTGAATCTGAAAGGAGTGAAGGAATGAGGTTTTTGTTTTGGCTGCCCCACAGTAATTGTGCCATGAATGCAGATGTTCAGCCTGTGTCTTCAAATGTGAACCTGAACGCTGGTGACACTCTGACCTCAAACATGTGCCAGAGGTATGCATGAACAAGGAGCTAGAACTGAGGCCAGAATTCTTTTCTTTCCCAGTCTGGATTTGTTTGATAGAATGTTCTGGTGCAAAAAACCCTTATTCCACATAAAGACCTGGGCCGCACTGCACTAAGGTTTAAGTAGCATGTAGCTTAAACTGCTCTGTATTTACAGTATGGATAATGGGGCTGGTGGGGAGAGAAGGAAGAGAAAAGCAAAAGTCCATCCCTGATGAGATACTTGTGTTGGAATTTTAAGCCATTGAATTGTTTCCTTATTTTGTCAAAGTGCATGAAGGGTGTTTTTTGTAGTCCGTGATGTACGGCTCAGCCCTGGGACTCCTGGGTTACAATGTTTTGCTGCTTAGAGAGAGGACTGCATGGGATAAGAAGATCAGTATGTTTCTATTCCCAAAGAATTTAGTTCAAAAAGTGGATCTAGAATACTGTCATGTTACAGAAAAGTTGGAGTGGAGTTACTGCTACGATGCCAGTTGGGCTCAGTGTGGGCACTACGAGCCTACCCCAGTACCCACTGAAGCCAGTCAGTGGGAGCTGGTTTGGACTGGTGTCTTCATGTTTTTCTCTCAGTTGGAATAACTTTGATTTATTTTTATTGAGAGCCTTAGGTGTCTGCTAGTAGACTATAGATAACTTGAAAGGAAAAGACAAACAACTTGTGGTTAAATACTACTGCTGTGGAACAAAAAAAGCATTGTGCTGTAATAAAAGAAAGCAGCTGGAGCATCGCTTGCCTGCCGATTGTTCTTGTGAGGGGCATTCTGACAGCTCTGCTTGACGCAGTGATGCAAAGGAGGTTGGCAGAATCATCACTAAACAGCAGCAGCAGTACTGCAGAGCTTGCTTATCTGTGCCGATTTCAGCGGTGGTGTTTGTGTTTGGGGATCGAGGTGCCTCTGGAGATACCACGTAAGAGTGGTCAGCCTGTCACTGACTATGATGGGATCAAACGTGTTCCCTGTTATGGTAGTCTTGGTGAAAGATTTGAATGCAGCTTGGGGAGTGGTTGGGGGGCTCTTTGGGGAGGGGGTTGTTTGGTTTTTTAGCTGTGAGCACAGAGGTCCTTGGCATGTTCAGGCATTACTCTTTCCATCTGTTTACGTTGCTGTTCTAGGTTCATGGTTGTGTCCTTTCATTTACCCCAAATAATCTCTGCAGATTTTTTTTGGCAGAATAACTACTTACAGTGTTTTCCTTAGGTCGCTGGAGTGAGCCTGCCTCTGTGATGTCCTGCAAACAGGGGTTTGTGCATCTTAAGCTTTTTCTTTTTTCACTTGTGGGAGATGGGTTAGCCCAGTACCAAACCCAGTGCAGCCGAGGCTTTGCGCAGCCACGTGCTGTTTTCAGAGCTGCCAAATCCATCTGTGGGAGCCTTCTCCACTGGGAGAAGGTCCAGAAGGAGCATCCAGAGGGAAGGGCCTATTAGCAACCCAGAAAGCATGCACGTGTGCCAGACCCGGTCAAGTCTGGTCCAAGCACGAACGCCCTGTGGCGGACAGAGGCTTGGCCTTACCCACCGAAGCGTTCTCACAGGCCAGCCGCGCCCAGCTCTTGCCTCATGGCGAGGCCACCGCTGGGAGTCAAGCTGGATTAAGCTCCCATTGTGTGGATGCGTGTTGAAAGCAAGGCTCCTAAGACGTGGGTCTGCTGGGGACTGATAGCAGGGGTTATCCAGGTAGGCATAAACACTCCCGGCCAGTACGCAAGCTGCACTCCATCAGTGTGCAGGCATGCAGCAAGTCAGGGTAGTCAAAGAAGGGAAAAGCCTCCTGGAATGCAGTCCATGAGCAGGAGGAGGCATAATTAATGCTAGCTTCTGTTTTTTCCTTAGCATGAGAAGTGGGTTAGATTTAATCCTGCGGATCACTGAGGAGAGTGCAGCATAGGGGAGTAACATGACCAGAGTTCTTACCAGAAGGTTTTTGTTTTTAAAAAGCAGATACTCAGGAGTCACTTGGAGCTCACAGTTGGGAACGCACAAGCTGTTGCTGGGGTGACGTGGGCAGCTCTCCATCAGTGAGAGCTGGACAGCTGGGGCATGTGTACATGGTGGAACTGGGCCTTTCAGATGGTCTGCTCTGGTGTGTGTGGCTCCATAAGTACCCTGCAGTGGGCTCCTTCCTTGTATAGAGTATGAAGTACGGAGCCTTCCTTGTTCCTAGCTGCCCGTGGCTGGGGAAGCCGGACAGCGACCAACCGGGGCTGTGGGCAGAGGTTTAATCTAAAAAATGCTCATGACACGTGTGCCTTAGAGACCTGCAAAGGCTTCACATGAACAGTGTGATCTCATTATGCATACCTCCTTCCTGGGAAAGGTAGAGATGGGCTTTTGTGGCTGTAGAGGCAGGAGTAATGAAGGGATCACCTGGAAATGGAGGCAACAGTTCACCTGCTCTTTCAGTCTGTGTTGTCTCAGTTCCTGTGCTTTGCCAGCTTCTGCCCTGCAGAACCACACATAGCTCCAGCCATCGATCCTGGGCCTTGTGCAGGGCTGGTGGCCTGCCTTCCTCTGGAGTGGGGTGCAGCAGGAAGGCTGCATGCCCTCATGCTCGCCAGAACCTGTGATCAAAGGCATATTATAGTCTCTGAGGGAGAGCATCATCTGTTATCTGGGTGTCTGATCACTTCCCAATCTTCACAGTAGCTGTTTTCACAGTCCATCTTCTGGATGGGGGGAACTGAGGTTCAGAGAAAACTGAGGAGGGAACGCAAGCAAAGCAGGGGCTGGTCCCTGGACCCTCAACTCCAGAGTAGCATCCTGAATGCTGACTGTCCTCCTGGAAGTAACACAACACCTGCATTGCTCAAGGGAAGAAAGACCACATTTTTTCACAATAGGTCATTTTTCATTTCGCTCTCCTCTGGTTTACTGTGTGTCATCGATCTGCTCTGGCAGATACCCGGTCTCTCAAACTGTGGCTCTGCAGGCACGATTATGCCCACAGGTAATAGGAAACCAGGGTTTCAAAAGAAAACCTGATCCCATTGCAAGATAATAGCAGTTTCCTGAATAAATGTGTGGTTGCCCTGGGGGTTGAGGTGGTTGCCAGATGCACCGTGTTTTGATTGGTGAGAGCAGCAGATGACGCGTCGCGGCATATAAGTGCGAGAGACAACACGGGCGCCCAGGTGAGCAGCAGCAGAGCCACGGGGAAGGAAGAGTTGAGAAGGTGTCAGACCAGCTGCTTGCCATGGCCTTTGGGATGCTAATCTATATTTTACTGAAAGGTGGGTTCTGAGGAGCTGCTTGGGTGCCCTGAGATCTAAGGGCTTTGCTGAACAGTAGCTTCTCTCTTTCTGAACGAAGCAGTAGGGCTGGGAAGCTTGCAAAGACATTGCAAAGTGGAATTACTTCAGCAGTTTTAAACCTGGATGAAATTTTCACTTCTAGGTTATAATTTAGACTCTGTGAAAGGAAGCTACTTGGGTAACTAGGTGTAATGCTGTAGTATATTACAGGTCTCAGTGTTGTAAAATGTGTAAGCTGATAGGATGGAGATGGGAATGGGTATGGGCTTGGGAAACTTGCAAACAGCAGCTTCTTTCCCCACAATCCTAATTCTGCTGTGGCAAAAGGAGGTTGGAGGGAAGAATGTTTTAAATGAGCTGTTACATTGCTGCATTGTATGGGAATTGTGTTAAATAGGTGAAGGTTTTGTGGATGCAATGAACCTTGAATAGATATACCAAGTTTTTCTGTTACAGTAAGCATCTATTTGCATTACACAGCAATGGGGACACTGAGTGAAGAGTCTGCTCTTACTGCTTCATCCCTCAGCACAGACTTATGGAATAATTGGACAAAAAACAACGCTGAAGGTATTTCTCTTTCTGTTCCCTTTGTCTCTATTAATCTGTCACTTAAAACAACCCAACCCCCCCAAAAAATCTATCATGGTGGCAGCTGCTGTAATGCTCCTGTCAGTTGGACCCTTTTTGAAATTTGTGTCTGTTTGATTTGAGATGAGCTGCTTTCTTTGTGGAGCACTAAAAACCTCTCTGAAGTCATAGCTGCCACTCAGCTGGGCTGTGCTCAGCCCTGACCCGCTGAAGGACCAGTTACCCCAAGCCAGTTGTAACTGGAAGAAGGTATTTTAAGGCTAATGGGCATAGGTGACCTGTGTTTCTGATGGCTGTTTCTGTAACACATGCTTGGTTTCCAGCTGTCCTCAGTGTGAATCTCTGCTCGCCAGTGAGAACACAGCAAGTGATGCCTCTCATTACTGTTACTCAGTAGTTTTTCTTTGTTGCAGTTTTGCTTTTGGCTATTGCAGCTTCTCTAGCCCTCTTGAGAGTGCTAGCTCGCTCTCTCTCTTTTCTGACTGAAATGTGAACTCAAGCTGTTTACCTGCCAACACCTGAGACCAGAGCACTGTGTTTATCCTGCAAGCCACATTCTTGATGGTGCTTCAGGTGCTAATGATGTCATTGCTTTTGGAGAACTGTGCAATCTGGAGCTGAGGTTTTGGCAGGTCAGTAAAGGAGGAAAGGATTCTAACTGTGATACTTATTAATGTCTTTGTACTTTAAAAATAACACAAACGTGCATACAAATCATCTCCTGTTAATTGTAAGTCATCACAGGGTGTCTCACAGGTTTTTAGCTGATCTGTAAGCTTTGTATTTTCCTCACAGCAAGTCAAACTGTTCTTTGGGGGGTTTTGTGTATTTTGTCATAGCAGTACAGTGCTATAGGTCTATAGATATACCCACACATTCACCCATACATAGACTATATACGTGGGTTTCGTATGTAAAGTCAGGAGGATGTTGGGTTTGACTGCAGTAGTTGGATTTATCAGCACAGCCCTGTGGTCTGGCTTAGTGGATTTGTCTGTGACAGGATTCTTCCAGGGCTGCCCGTTGCAGTAGCAGTAGAAATGCGTTGTGACTTGTGGAGTACCCTGTTGGTATGATTTCTAGAAAGCAGGAGGTATGGGTTATGCTCTGACAAGTTATGAACCAGCACTTCCAGGAAGGAGATTGAAGGGAAATGCTTAGAGTCACCAAAGAAACTGGCTGTGTCTCTCTGAAGGTCTCATTCCTGTGCAAGTCAAGTGCATAGCAAGGTTTATAAACCAGGTTTAGTAATACTGGGCTCTAGGAAAATTAATTCCAAACTCTCTGGGGACTGAGGTGCAGTCTGGGGAAAACCATTCATCTCTGCTCGGTCCATTTGCCTCCTGTTTACAAGGTGGAGTCCCATTTCCCCAGTGGTCTTGCCACCAGCACTGGGGCTAGGGAACAGGCTCAGTGATCAGCTGGGGGAAATCCACTGGGGAGAGAATTTCTGGCTGGGAGCAGACACGGCACGGGTAACGAGCCGCTGGCGCTGTTGGGATGGAAGGGGAGCCTTCACAGCAGAACAGACAGCTAGAGCAGGGAAACAGAGGGGCCCTTCACAGCTGGTGCTTCCACAGGGCCTGTAAGGGAGGCCCTGAACCCGGGGCTGACCCCTTCCCTCCCTCCCCTTTGTGAGCCTGCTGCTCCTTCGTACCTGACACTCCGTACCTGGAGGCTGAGCTGTCCCAGCCTCAGTGGCTGACTCGCTGTGTTGCTGGTCTGTCAGTTCTGGCATGCCCAGGCTGCCAGGTACCTGGAGTTTTGTTTTCATGTCAGATCTTGCCAAGTGTATCTGCTTCAGTGACTCAGTTGCAGGCAACTGTCAAGTGCTTACACAGCATGCTGCTCTTTCCTCACGTGACATGAAAGGGCACATGGATGTGTTTATTCAACAGCTTATTTAGTATCTAGGTGGATAATATGATATGAATTAGCATAATGCTCTGGGATGGGTCAGGAAAGCATTCTTCTTCTTTTTGAGATGCATCACTCTTTCACAGGTAATTTGTACTTTTGCAGTGTCAAAATAATTAGCACTTAGTATTTTGTGTGTACGCTGAAGATCTGATCTTGTAACCCCAATGGAAGTAGCTCTCGCTCTTGACAGTGAGGGAGGAACGTGTCGTGTTGCTTGTTTGTCTCCTGCCAGCAAGATGTTTGTCTCAATGCTTTCTAGGCAGGATCCTGCTCTGGGCTGACCTTGGATTCTAATGACAGGACTGGCTTTCAGGGCACTCTGAGAAGAGGTTTCGCGTACCTGGACGAGGCAGGTTTCCTCCAGCCCATGGTAGATGGGAGGCTGCCACCTCTTGGCAGTGCTGGCATGACCCAGGAGGGATGTTCTGGCTGCCAGAATCCAGCTGGTGGAAGCTTGTGTAGAGGCAGCTGGGGATTTCATGCCTGTGGTGTGTAGATTTGTACCTTCCTCGTACGTTTTTATTCCTCCTTCTCCTGGGTATGGCAGAGATAGAAGTGAAAAGTTAGACCTCTGCAGTAGGCATCTGGTAGAAGAATAGTGCTTTGGGTGGTGGGAAACGTGTCTTCAGGGGCACAGTTGAGCAGTTCTGTTCAGGGTTCAGTCCCCTCTGTGTGAAATGTGATTCAGAACAGTCAGTTCTTACGTGTTTGAGGGTCACAGGGAGGTATGAACGTGCTCTTGCCTGTTTTCTGAGACTCTTTGCTTGCAGAGCTTGGGTAGGTGGTCTGCATGTCTGCTGGTCCTCAGTGAAAATGTGCTTTTGCAGGTGTCCTGCCTCCTGGAGCCTCCCTGATGTGCTGTGTTTACCACATGCTTTGTTTTCCATTGGGCTTTCCCCAGCAATGAGCACTGTACAGTCCTCTGAGCAGAAAACTATCATAGAATCCCAGCTTGGTCTGGGTTGGAAGGGACCCCAAGGAGCACAGAGCTCCAACCCCCTGCCACAGGCAGGGACACCAACCTCCAGGCCTGGAGCTACACAAGGTTGCCCAGGGCCCCAGCCAACCTGGCCTGCAACACCCCCAGGGACGGGGCACCCACCCCCTCTCTGGGCAGCCCCTTCCAGCCCCTCACCACTCTCTCTGCAAAGAACTTCCCCCCAGTCTCTCCTCTCACCCTTCCCTCCTCCAGCTTCACTCCATCCCCCTTGTCCTGCCAGTCTCTACCCTGGAACAAGCTGATTCCCCTCCTGTGTCTCTGCTCCCTTCAGGGACTGGCAGGCTGCAGTGAGGTCCCCCCACAGCCTTCTCTTCTCCAGGCTGACCCAGCCCAGCTCCCTCAGCCTCTCTCCGTAGGGGAGGAATCTCTTGTCTAAATAATCTGTCTTGTCTTGAAATCTGTCCTTTAGAAGTTGTTTTTCTTTTGCTTAAATGTGTCCCTCCAAGGCCTGCTCCTGTTCTGACTCCCAGACCTGCCAACAAGCCTGTCCCTGGAGCGTTCCTGGAGCCAGCCAAAGAGCCAGAGCTTGATAGTAGAGCAGCTCGTGTGTAGCCAGCGCCAGCTTCTTCCCTTGCAGAGCGTGTGGTTGAAGGCTGTGGGTGTGCCTGCCCTGCGCCGGGCTGCCGACAGCACAGACGCCGTCCTGCGTTCAGTAGGCAGGGACACAGAGCTCGCTGCTAGGGGATGCTCCCTGCAAATCTGGCCCGTGAGCAGCTTCAGGAGCTCCCCCACTGCATCACTCTGTCCTGGCACCTCCTTGTGTGTGTGTGTGTGTGTGTTGTCACCTCGTGGCTAGGCCCAGGCTGGGGGCTGGCTTTACAGAGTGTATGTATTTCTAGCTTTAGGTCTGCTGTCACCATAGTGTGAAGAGAAACTTGTGGTTTCTCCTGAAGAGGATGGGAAGGACACCCTTTTCTCAGCCCAGAGAAGTTCCTTTATAGGAGGACGTGTTTTTTCCACCTCTGTAGCTTTCCCCAAGAAACCACAGTGAGCCAACATGTTCCTTTTCAAGCAGACTTGATTCAGCACTTGTTCTCCCAAGTCTCTTGATAAGCTGCAAGTCTGATGACTCTTCCAGGTTTGAGAGGGCACTACTTTTGAAGTAGTGGTGTTAGATGTGAGTAGCAGTGATAGCATCGTGCCTCTTGCACATCCAGACCACAATATTCACTGAAGCTGTGCATTGCCCTGATGTGCTGGCATTGAGTAGAGCAGCTGTTTACCCTCACTTGTCATCTCTGCAATGAAGCTGCATAAAGGGCAAAGAGAAAAATGGCTTAGTGGAGTTCACAGGGGGGGATTCCTGCTTATGAATGACTCGGCTGGAATTCGATTGGGAATTAAGGGGCTGGTGGTGTTATCCAGAAAAATGTGTTGTGGGATCTCGAGTTGGTCGCAGGAAGGCTGAAGACTTACGTCTCTGACAGTCATTGGGTCAGCATCATACCTCCAGACCTTGATTCAGCACTTAGTCAGAAAGGAAGGATTCTGCTTGCTGTACCATTTAGTCACTCTGAGCAGACCGTGTCACCTTCCTGCATGATGCTATTGTTCTTGTGGTCATAACTGAAGGCTGGTGTTGACATACACTCAATTAGGAAATCACCTTCAGCCATCGCTAAAACCATCCCCTGAAATAGTAAGAGATGGCTTGGACACCCCACCCCACTGGTGCTTCCTGTACCTGGGTAGAGAGACCAGTTCAAACAGATACTGGCTTTGATGGTGAAGCTTGTGAGCTTTCTCTTCGCTCGCCGCGCCCTCACTCCCTGTTACTGATGCACACCGGCGCCTCTGCTCCTCCTGCAGAGCAGTCTGCCTGGTCCTGGGGCTCAGGCACCCTTCTGTCCCTCTGTAACAGGGATGCAAGGTCCCCAAGAAGGGGGTTGACTTCTCCCTTACTCCCATTTGAGCTCCTGTAGCTGGCAATAAGGTACTCCTCTTTGTGCTTTCAAAGCAGAAGCCCTGGGCACACCGAATTTTGCATAAGTTCAGAAACTTCATAGTCCTGGACCATGTTTTTGCACAGCAGATGATCCAGGCAGTCCTGGGTAATGACAGGCAAAACGGGTCCCCCTGGGGAGGGCAGACGGTGGGGAATGGGTGGAGGGAGCAGTCCCACCATTCATCACTCCCAGCCGTGGAGGGCATAGTTAATCACTTGAATTCAGACTTGGGAAGCAATTGAGAATAATTCAGTGCTTTTGTTGTGTCCTAAACCCCGGATACTCCTGGGATGGTTTTCCTGATGGGTTGTGGTTCAGATAGTGCTGCTGTCACCCCATGTGAACGTTCCTTAATCTTCCCCCAAGAGCAGTTAATTTGTTTGCAGCCTGTTCTTTCTCTACAGCCACGCTTGTCCTGCTTAGTGGTGTTTGAATTGGCTCCTGAGACATATCACAGTGAACTTCTGTATTGTCTTTCTGCAGACTGTGTTTTCCAGCTTGAGTTGTGACAATAGATTCAAATTTTTCCTAAATATAACATGATTTTTTCCCTTTTCACAGTAGACTACACAGAGCAGCCAAAGCTCCTGAAGCTCATGCAGACCTGCCTGGAAGAACACTACAGCTATTGTATTAACGGGCTCTGTGCTTTCCACAGCGAGCTGAGGAAACCCATATGCAAGTAAAGAATCCTGCTTACCAGTATCCTTCTTAGAAGAGTGGCAGCATTGTTTCCTTGCCTGCTACATGTTAACTCCTGTAAGGTGACTGATTTCCAGCAGAGTGCAGCTTTGAAGTGCCAGTCAAGTTTTTGGAGGCTTAAAGCTGGGCACAGGCTGGAGCGCTGTGGTGGCTCAGAGCTGCTGCTGAGGCAGAGGGAGCATTCCCAGCTCCGTACTCACTGTGGTGATGGCATCTCAGATCACAACCAGTGCTAGGAGAAGTGGTAGGGGAATAAGTAGGTGTTCACAACGAGCATGGTGAAGGGGAATAATGAGCATGGTGAAGGGGGCAGGATCTTCCAAGGTGCGACTCCCTGATTCTAACTGCTTACACACCAGTCAGGGTGATGGTGTCCTGATGGTTTCCTAGGGTCCACACTGGGCAGCTTTGGCCTTTGGAGACATGATAGCAGCCAAGGATCAGCAGAGCGCAGTGCTTTAGGTCCATGCCCTCAGCAGTGAGGGTAGGTTTAGACCATGCTTGCTGCTGTGACTGCAGCAGTAGAGCTAGCTTTAAACTAGATAGACTGGGTCAACGGGTAGTCTTGGAGCAAAGAGCTTCTGATGGAGCATCACTGACCCCATCCTCACTTAGGTTTGTTCTAGATGGTTTAGAACTGATGAAAACTAACATGTCGTTCTGAAAGGCAAAGGCTGAGAAGTTGTGAATGATTTTTGCACTGTGTGTGTTTGTTTTGCAGGTGCCTTGCAGGCTATAATGGAGAGAGATGTGAGCATTTAACTCTGAATTCATACGCACGCAATTCTTACGAGCGCTACATCGCTGTGGGGATCGGAGTAGGAGTACTGACCAGTGGGATACTTGCTATCATCTACTGCTATGTAAAGAAGAGGTATGGCACATAGCTGTAGCCATCTGAGCTACAGCGGGCAGGAAGAAACAGTGCACAGAGTTTTGAGGGCGCTGAGAGTGTAGTGCTGCCTGTTACTGCTCTGTGGTGTGACCTTAAAGGACCTGGGGCTCCATAGCTCTGCTTTCTGACCTGCCAGTCGGGCCAGCTGGTGCCATGGTTGGTTTCATTGGGGCCACCTGTGTGAGTTGGGTGACTGTGTTTGGGTTCTGTTCAGACTGCTGTGGTTCTGGGTTTGATGAAAATCCCGTGGTGATGTCTGTTCTAGGTGCAGGAAGTTGAAATCACCCTACAAAGTGTGCCTGGGCGAGACGGCGCTGTGAAGAGCTGGCCTGGGGACGCTGACCAATTCGCCGGTGAAGGAGAGGAAGCTCTGCTGGGAAGGCCACCCCGCGCCCCTGGCAGGTACCCCGGCCTGGCTGATGAGATGAAACCAAGGGAACGATGGAGGGAGTACAGAAGGAACTCCTGCAGAACTGCTGATGGGCTCCTCGCTTTTGCAGAAAGACTTCCTTTTTGGAAGATGGTGCTGGAGGAGCCAGTGTGAAAGCTAAGGATGCTTGCAGCCCTCCGTGCTCTCCTGCAGTTGGTTTTTGCTCAGGGGAGGACTGGTGGGGATTTTGCTGTTTTCAGTCATTTCAAGCCTCAGTGGAGTGTTCTGCTCTGGTCTTTGCTGTCTTTGTTTTTTTCTGTTTTACTATTTTCCTTCTTTATGCTTCTGTGGAGGAAAAGCACAGCATTGTCTCATGATGGAGTTGTGTTCTGAGCATCATGTGCTGACAGGAAACCATTTGGGTTCTGATTTCGGTGTCTGCTGCCTGTGTGTGTGGATAAACAGCCCTCTGCCAACACAGCAGTTGTCTTCAGTGTGCTAACCAGAATATAGGCTTCTGTGGCCATAAAGGACAGAACCATGAAATGCTTTGGACTGAGGAAAACAAGTGGCTCTCAGACACTGGCTTAAATTTAGGAATAGAGAGTGACTCCTGGAAAATTGGACTGTGGCACCTCTGGGCGTGGCAAGTCCTTCCTGTTTTCAGAAGCTGAGGAATTGGGCATCTTCCTCAAAATGGATTATTGAGTCTGCTCCTGACCAGGACCCCTGCTCTTCCCCAACATCATGTTGCAGCTGCTCCTCAGACTCACAGAGCTTCAGGCAGGTTACTTTGCTGCACCGTCACTTCAGCACTGGACTTGAGTCACCAGAGGAGCTGGAGCTGTGTTGTAAAAGTTCAGTATGGCTCTGCCCAGGCAACAGGCACTCTCTATTCCCTTCTTATGTTATGTGCACTATCTCACCACTCAAATTACCGGAGGGGATTTGCTCCATCCCCAACACACGTTGTGTATCAGGTGCCTTGTTTTTCTTCATCTTGTCTACGAAGGATTGCAAAGGTAAAAAGATTTTGGTCAAGGAAGAGGAAAGAACGTTGGTTCTGAAGAGGATGGCACTAGCTGTGACTTCTCACTGGCAGCTGGACTGTTTGCCAGAGCCCATGAGACTGGAGATGGCTCTATGAGATGACATTTCAGCTGTTGCATGTTGTCATGTGGTTGCTATGCTCAGGCATCTACAAGGAGAAGGCAGTTAGGTACTCTGCAAGTTTATGGGTTGGTAGAGGCTCCTGAATTCAGGTGCCCAGCTGGAAAGCTCTGTTTCTTTATGTGAGTGGATTTTCATGGAAGTATGCATGTTGTGTTTAAAAACACTGTATATCTGTGAGACTACAGTGCTAGTGCTGAAACATGTACAGCAGACAGTTCTGAAAGGGTAAATGTACATTTAGCACATGAGTGGTCTGGAATGCAGTGGGCTTCTCACACGGGGCAGTCCTGGTCCCTGGCCCAGTCATCTTGGCTGCCAGTCTGACACCAATAAATAAAACCCCACCTCACACACTGGTTGGTTGCAGTCCCCATGCAACAGGCTGGATGGAGCAAGCAACACTTGCACACGCAGCCAGGCTTGTGGGTGAGGGGCTGGGTGGAGACAGACGCCGGTCCCCTCCTCTCCACATTGCCATGAGTGTTCTGGGAAGAGGCACTGAACTGGCTTTCCAACTCTCAGCCTCCTTGTTTCCTTCATCTCCAGTTAAATCTTCAGATTTTCATATCGTTTGCTCCTTCCTGTTCTTCCAGTCTGCACTTAGTGCCCACTGAGAGACCACCTCTGCTCCTCATGGCTTTCAGAACAGCTGTCAGTAGCTGACCTGATGTTTTCTGCACCACGTGTCTGTAGTGAGAGAACAGTGATGTGTGCGAAATCTGCACATCCACAGGGAGTGCAGCCTGCACCCCTCCTGTTAGAAACTTGGAGAGCACAGGGGAGAGCTTTCTCAGCCATACCCCAGGGAGGTTGACAAGCCAGATAAGCCAAGGAATGAAGCTCAGAGCGCTTGGTGGGTGAGCGGAGCTGCTGCACTCTGTGTGCATCGCGGACGTCGCAGTCAGCTCTGGAGGAGCAGCCCTGCCCCACCGCAGAGGCTGCACACACACCTGCACTACTGCTGCTTGCTCAGGGTGTACCTGTGGTTGTTCAAGGAGTTTGAGCAACTGGACTTTCACTTGTCCTAAGGAAGCTGTCTGGGAGAGAGGGACTTGGTTTGGTTTTAACCATTTGTGTGTCTTCTTGGTGATGTTTCTGACCCCCTGTACAGGCCAGTGGCTGAGCAGGTCCCTTGCAGGATAACGTCCTTACTCATTGCAGTGAGATGCTCTGGATCTATAGAAACACATACTGACTTTCTTTTCTTAATGTTTGGTTAAACCTGACTGGAAAAGGAGGGTTATTTCAAGGCCACAGTTTAGCAGGGGACTAAATAGTGAAATGTTCGTTTTGAGTTTGTGTTCTGGCGCAGGGCAGCTGTGGAAGGACTGCAAGGGAAAGCTTGTGGAGGTTTTCTGCTAGGGGGAAAAAACACTTGAGAATGACAGGCCAGATGAGTCTGTGCTGTGCAAAGTGAGACTTGGTGTAATGGCACAATGGGAATAAAATGGGAAGACGCAGGTGGGAAGAAGGAAGGATTAGGAGGTCTTTGCTCTGTGTCAGTTTTCTTTTCCCAAAGTATCAAGGCCTCCAGAAACGGGTTCCTCCCCACCTGGGCACTGTCTGCCCTTTGTGCTGACATGCAGCCTTGGACCAGGCTGGCACTTCTTGGACATCCACAGCTGGTGGCACCGATGCAGAAAACAGCTTTCTCCACCAGTCTGCAGGGCTCACAGGCTGTGGGCAAGTGGGAGAAGAGAGTTGTCAATGCAGTTTTAAGGGATTTCATCAGGCCCAAGCTGTGCTAGAGGCATCGCTGCACGAATGAATCACTCTGCTGTTTGATGCAGTGACCTGGCTGAGGAAGTCTGCGTTGCCTCAGATTGCTTCGTGGAGTCAGCCGTGCTGAGCCCTGCCTTGATAAGTGACAGATGCTACTGGGCTAGTATGGTGTGTTGGTGCTTACAGTGCTGAATTTCTTGCAGAACTGGCCCGTCAGAGGATCAGGATCATCTTTCTTGGCTCATTTATCAGGCTCAGACTCCTTCTGTAATGGCATAATTAACAGAGTCATAAGCTTCTGCTTCCTATTAGCTGCACGTGCCAAAAGCTCTCGTTTCAAGAGAGCTCTGTTTCCCTGCACTTTGCAGCCTTTGGGCAGTCCTGCATCAGCTTTGCCAGGGAACCAGCTCAACAGGGCCAAGAGAAGGATGTTAAAGACTGGGACCTGCCCTTCTGAAGGACTGAGCCCTTGCCTTACACGTGGTCCTGGCTGGTGGAACCACGCTGGCTGTTCCCGCAGCACATCTCTCCAGCCTGATTGCCCTTAAGCCACCCAGCTCTCTACCTGCTTCACTGGTGTCTGCAGTCCCTGTGAGGGTGCACTTGGCTGCTACTGCTTAGCTGTGGCTTCAATCCCTCCCCTGAGTTGGACGCCTCTTTCTCTTGCAGCCTGTGGGTGGCTGATGCTTTCCCTGAGCCCAGCAAGGTCTTCTGAGAGTGTGGAGAGGTGAGCCTGCAAAGAGATGGCTGCCTTGCAGAACAGCACTGCTAATCTTGGAAGGAAGTGCATTCATGGGTAGCGTTCAGAGTAAGAGTGTCCCTGTCCTGCCTGCCTGGCAGGGTGCAGGGCTGACTAACAGCAGTGCCCATCATCACACACAGCTGATAGCTCAGCCTGAGCTGCCAGGCCACTGGCCCGCCTGGTCCCGTAGCCAGCCAGGGGCTGCATGCAGTGCCCGAGCCTCCTGGAGAAGGTCTCACAGGCCTGGGGGTGAGCAGGCAGGTAGGAGACAGCTTTCACTCAGCTTTCACTCAGAGAAGGTTTTGTGCTCAGTAACTAAAGTATGTTTTGCATGATAACACTGCAGGGCTTCTGGTCTGCCACTCACTCTGGCACCCAGCTGCCTCCAGTGCACACTGGAAGGGAGAAGCTGATGCTTGTGGCTAGCACAGAGCGAGCTGGCACACAGTCTGTGTAGTGGTGGGCCGTGTCCTAAGAGCGAGCTGTGAAACCTGTTACCTGCTAGTGACTCTGGATTTTGTCTAAGAAACCCAAAAATCAACAAAACCCAAAAACCTGCCCAAAAAAGTCACAAAAATTCAACCCCCAAGAAATCATTTGCTCATGGCAAAATGGTCTTGCTTTGTCATTTGTTACACCCATGGCATGTCTTAGTTAACTTCTGGTCCAGGCAATAACTGTAGGTGGAAAAGCATTCTACAATGAGAAGGGTGACTTGGCAAAAACCAGGTTTAATAATGTTAAGATTAGCCCTTGTGACCCCTGGAGCTCACAGCCCTCAGTGGGTTTGTGTTCAGAAGGGAGGCAGTGCTCTGGGGGAAATGTGCTGCAGAGCGTGAGATGGGGAGGGCTTAAAGCCATAGGAAGGAGAGGCAGCAAGCTGAGAGATCGTTCTTCTGCTCCTTTGAGTTCTTAGGAACGGGTCTCTTGTAGCTGGATAATGTGCTAACAGTTTTGAGAGAGGGGCAAGAGTGGTCAGCTTGGTAAAATGGAAGTCAGGTGGTGAACAGCAAGGGATTCTTTTGGAATACTGATTTTAACTCTTGCATGGCACGAGTATCTGTTTTCCTTTGTGTTTGAACCTTGGGAGCTATTCAGAGAAGGGTCCTGGCCAGACGTGTCCAGAACAGACACTTTGCATGGTGCAGGTGAGATCTGCAGGCTGTGTTGGGCCAGCTCCAGCCCATCGTAGGTAGGGGCTCCGGTAGCTCCCAGCGTGGAACCCAGCAGCCTCCTGGCAGTGGGCACCTGAATCAGCCTTGGGGAAAGAAGCCTGAGAGATGGGGAGTGGGGTAAACCACTCTGGTTGTCACTCCTGTTTCAGGGTGTTGCTTCGGTGGCCCGAAGGTACCAGTGAGCAGCTTCACCTGCTGAACGAGAGGCAGGGGGCTGTCTGCACAGCTCGGCTCTGTGGTCATCTGGAGCTCCTTGTGAGCATCCTGCTCCCAGGCATCCTGCCCTCAGCCTTGCTCTGGAGAGAGAAGGGCCTGTAGAGGTCCCCAGTGTACTGTAAATCCAGGAAGTCATTTGGGACTCCTTCTTTACGACCCGGTTAAGGAACAAAAGTGCAGGTACTTATTAAAAGCTCAGTGTAAGTAGTCATTAATTATCATGACAGCAATCAAATCTTGTACTGTGACTAGGCTTTGGACAATCCCACTCTCGCTGAATTGAATGGGAGCAAGGGCAGGTGCTGTAAGAACCAGCTCTTGGCAGGCAGAGGAGGAGGTGTCACAGCACACCCAACACCGCTGCTCCTTGCCGAGGGGGGAAGCTGGGCACGCTGCTGTGCCAGGCCCCTCTTGGGAGCTGCTGGCTTAGCAGCTGGGGCAGACTGGTGTGGGCTGGGAGCGGAGTTTGGCTCAGTATGTAAGCCAGTGTGGGCAGCAGACCCCTCAGGGAGAGGTTAGGTAACTGCAGGGAGAAGAGGTGACTGCCTCTTTCCTGAGGGGCAGATGAAACGATACAAGGGGAGATGGAGGGACAGACAAGGGTGAGTTGCTCTGAGCTGCAGGAACGAGGTGTAGACAATGACAGCTTACCCTCTCAGGACCTAGGAGGGTGCTCTTCTACTCTTCTTGCCTTTGTCTTGGAGAGAAACAGTCCAAGGAAAGTGCAGCAGGTTGCCACTTGCCAGCTTTGGTGGATATCTTGTTATGGAAGGGTAGCAATGGGTAGTGCCAAGCCCTATCCATCTTGCTGGGCCTCAGATTGATAATAGGCACATAGAAAGGGAAGTAAAAATGTAAGTGGCACACATAGATAAGCATAACACTCAAAGCCTTCTGTCCTAAGAGCTTCCATGTAGCTGATTTTACAGATCAGTTCCAGTCCACTTCCTGCTAGTAAGGCAGGTGGAAGCAGGAGTTCCTGTCCCAGGAGATGCTGTCGTGTAGCTGGGCCAGAGCGACTGTTGGGTGGCTGGAGTCCAGTGAAGGTGCTGATTATATTCTTTAAAAATAGACACGTAAAAATGATGAGATAAAATTCCACAGATAAATGAAGGTGAAACCAGCTCTCTGTGCTCAAACATCAAGGTGTGCTTCCTGGTCAGGACAGCAAAACACAGCCTGGCAGCGCTGCCCTGGCCGATCAGAGACGGGCGGGTGCAGAGCCAGCTGGAGGGGCACGCTCCCTAGGCAGGGTGCCCTGAGCCCTGCCTTCAGTGCCTCAGACCCGAGGTGCTCCTGGAAGCCCAGCCTCTGGAGTAGCTGCTGCTGTTTGCACCTTCACCTGCCATCACCCCCAGCATCCCAAGGCGAGAGGAGCTGTGGTGTGCCTCAGGGGTGGGGGTGTTGGTGCTTTGTCGCTGGCACTCCCTGAAACACCTTACCCTCTTTCCTTTTTGTGGGTTGTTGTTTGGGGTTTGGGGGGAATACAAGAACCTTCCCCCTGTCTTCCATGTTCAGGGCTGGTGCGCAGAGGTGCCTGTCCCTCTGACAAACAGCACAGCCAGCGTTGAGACATGAGAGGACAGGGCTGTGCTTTGCAAGAGCGGCTGACTAACTCGGGCAAAGCTAATTTGTTTGACATCATTTCTATACGTAAGGCTAAGTCTGTTTGTGTCCCATTGTTATGGCAAATCCCATGATGAACTGCATTTTATTGACTTCTGGCAGCCATTTGACTGAGCCCGGCAGCAGATTGGAATGAGCACTGTTCCAGGAAGCTGTCTTAATAGATACTAATTCAGAATCTAAAGGTTGCAGGGCAACAGAAGGGCCTCACAGGTACCTCTGACAGCTTTACGTAACAGGGAGGACCTGGACACTTTGGTGCATCCCTGCTTTGGGAGCAGGCAGTCCAGCAGCCACCCATGGGTGGGTGAAGCAGGCTGAGCTGAGTCAGTGGCAGGCAGGGACAGTGAGAGGGGACCTTGAGTTACAGGTGACATAACCAGACCATGTGGAATTTGGCCAGTAGTTTTGTGGCTTTGAGCCTTCCCAAGGCTACAGCATCACATGTCTGTGTGTGTTGGAGGAGCCCTGCTTGGGAAGGGAAATGGAGAAGGGCCCCGGGAGCCTTATCTCTGTGTGTGATTTTTGGAAGCTGTTAGTATCTAAGTGTTGGATGTTGGGTGAAAGTCCTTGTAGCTCTGGCACACTTGCCCCGACTTCAGCAGCTTAATCTGCCTTCTGCCTCTAGCAGTGCAAGCACTGGAGCTTGGCAAGCTGGGACGTACCGTGAGTGCAGACAGGGGCAGGGCTGGAAAGCAGGTACTGCGACTGGCTGCCTGAATGGGACGGGGATGGGGGGGAGGGTGTTGGTCCCTATCTCAGCTGCTTTTGGTGGTCCAGCCTTAGTGATGTTAGCTAGTGGTGGTGCTGACAGCAGGCAGTGCAGATCTGTAAGAGCCAGCCTCTCTAGACTGCTGCTTTCTTCCAGCAAGGGAGAAGGCTGAATGCACAATTCCTGTTGGATGTGGCTATGGGGCCGAATCCTCCTTTGGGGCTTGAGATCAGACCTTGCAAAGGAGCAAATGCAGCTTCTGGGAATTGCCCTTGCTGTGCTCTTGGGTGGTGGTGAGGGGCAGAGCTCTGAGTGTCAGGAGAAGTGTAATGAGATGGAGGCGAGTTGGGCCTGGCGAAAGGCACTGTGCTTAATCCACCTGTCAAACCAGCCACTTCCCCCCTGAACTTCCTGGAAAACAACAAAAAAGCAACAGGACAGAGCTGCCAAGCAAAACAAAGTCCAAGAGACGGCACTAAGTTCTGGGGACACCTGGCCAGTTCCTCTAATGGCAGAGTAAGGTCTGTGAAAGGTCCCAGAGGAGACACACATCGTGCTGCAGCAGCCTCTGCTTTCACTGCATCTGTTTTCCCACTGATGCTTGTACAGCCACAGGGCTTGTCGTAGCCCCTCACACGTGTGGGCACGGGCAGCTCAGCTTGTGTAGCCTAAAAGAACAGCTCTTAACTGTCCCTGCTGAGGGTGAAACCCCGTTAAGGGAGCGCAGGGTCCAGGAGCAGGGCTGGCTTTGGCAGTTGTGCTGCAAACCCCTTCTCAGTAATTGATGGGCTGGTGTGCAAAGATCTCACTGAACACATCTGGCTTGGCTCTGATTGCCAAGCTGGCCAAAAGCTCTGTTACAGCAGCACCTGGGGCGCTCTGTGCCCTCCTGTAATTGGGTGTCACTGCAAGAGCTCCTCCTTGAACAGTGAGAGGTTGGACCATGGGGTTTTTCTCACTTGATAGCTCTTGCTGGCCATGGATGGCTTCTGGGGTGTCTGGGGCTGCTCTGAGCTGCTTTCAGGCTGGTTGGGTTTCTAGGGAGAATCGGCACACTGAAACACAGGCAGGGCTTTGTCTTGCCCTTTCCCCTTGCCTGCCCAGTCCTTCTCTTGACTTTTTTGGTGGTACGTTCATGACTTCCCGTGTGCAAACATGTGTGCAGGCCTTCCCTCCAGCACTGCCCAGCCATCTCCTGAATTCCATCCCCTACCACTAACTGCTTTGTCCATCAAGATTACAGCAGTAGGAATGTTCTCCATGGGCTAGGTGCTCCCCTGGGCATGAAAAATGTGTGCAGGAGCCAAGAAACACCCAGAGTTTCTTCCTGGTTGTTCCCAAGGAGAGTGGGGAGTGACGCAGGCCAAGGGCATGACCTTGCACCAAGGCACACAGGCTCTGAGGCCTGCACCCAAGTGAAGCCCCAAGGGGGTCTGGGTAGGCTGACCGAATGGCATGGCCCCTCACGTTCTTCCCTGACCCAACCCCTGTGGTCCAGCGTGGCCCAGGCTGGTCCCTTTTGGCATACCCAAAGCAGGTCCCTCTTCCCACCAAGTGCCAGCACGGTGGGTTACCCTGTGTGGACACCGCTCTCTCGGAGGGGTCATGGGGAGAATTTTGACTCTGGTTCTGAGCTTTGCTGAGGGACCAGCTGTGTCCCACAGAGAGGAAGCTGCAGGAGCTCCCACAGGGTGGGAGGGAGGATGGAGCCTTCTCTCCTTGCTCTCCTTCCTGTTACTCAGGGCATGTTTGCACTGGTGTGACCTCCCAGGTTTGTTTAGGCAAAGGGAAGATACCCCTGTGAGGGGGGTGCCAGTGCTCTTGGGTAACCCAGGGGCCACATTCAGACCGCAGCTGGGAGGGCTGCAGCAGGCTGTTTCAGGTGACTCTGGGTAGGGCCATTAAGTTTTGGTGCAATGTAGCAACTGACTGTCTCCACTGAAGGCTTTTGGGAAGAAGTAATCACAAAGTGGGGATCTGAGATGGTCCCTGTCCCTCTGGCCTGACTGCAAGCCCTGCAGCAGGCTCTGGTAAAGTGGCCGTTGCCTTTGGTGGATGCAGACTTTGCCTGCTTGCACCCTCTGAGTCCTTGGGCATTTAGGTGGCTTTGTCTTTGGAGTGGGGTTCTGAAGGTTCCTGTTCATTTGAGGTGTTGCTGTGAGTGAGAATTACCACGAGATCTGAGACCAGCAAGGTAAGCCATGGTAGATCCCTGAGCGATACAGTCACCTGCCCCCAAGTTTTCTCTTCCACTCAGGGATTCTTTTAACCCTCTGGTAATATTCAAAGCATGGCTGCATTTAGGAGTTGTTTGTACTGATGTGGAATTGTAGAGTGCCTTAGGAAGGGACTTTCAAAGGCCACCCAGTCCCGCCCTGCAGTGAGCAGGGACATCTTCAATAGAGCAGGTGGCTCAGAGCCCCATCCACCCTGACCTTGAATGTCTCCAGGGATGGGGCCTCCCCCACCTCTCTGGGCACCTTGGGCCAGTGTCTCACCACCCTCAGAGGGAAGAACTTCTTCCTAATACCCAACCTCAATCTCCCCTTTTCCAGTTTAAGTCCCTCATCCTATCACTCCATGCCCTGGGAACAGTTCTGGACTTCTGGAGGCTGTGTGCATCATCTGCAGTTGTGAATTGCACCGGGGGTGCTCCTCTCCTTCGATACACATAGTTGTATCTCTCTCTAGAGAAACAAAATGTGATGCAGAAACGAGCCAGGTTCCCTCTGTCTTCAGAACATGAATGCCTTTGCTTAAGATGCATTGCTCTGTTAGTTGCTCATTGTTCCTTCCAGTCAGCTGCCATGCCCAGAGCGCCTGTTCTACACCGTGTCTTCTGCCATCAGCGCCCAGCTGACAAGGAACACACCCCACCATCCTCAGGAGAGTGCAAGGGGACACCGGGCTCCAGCCCAGAGCCCAGCGCTCGGGAGGAGAGTTGGGAAGGACACAGCCAGGGGCCTGCACACCACATGTCAGCCCGTGGCCCTGCACGTTCCACACCCCCTGGGCCTGGCTGCAGCCTCTGGAGGCTGGGGGGCTGCCAGCGTGCACAGCACTGCGCTCAGTGACAGGGGCGAGGGGTGAACCAGCACCCTTGGGGATGCTGAATGGAGGGAGCTGTGCAGCCCGCAGCCTGTGGAGGGGCCTGGCATGTGGACAAGCTTTCAGATGGGGTTTACAGTGCAGAAGGAACAGCTGCTGACAGTGCTGGTAAAACCACCTGTATCCAGACAGCGCCGACGTTGGTGACGCTGGTGGCTGCTGCTTCTTGCTCTGCACAAAACCTTGAGTCCTTCCCACAGGTTCAATTCCCCCAAGAATGCAAAAGTGGTAATTAAACAGAAATAATGGCCATTAAATAGAATTAATACAAAGCTGGAATTCCATGTGGCTGAAGGGGAGTTGCTGCCAAGGAAATCCAAGTGATTTCCACGTGTTGTGAGACAGTGGGAGGCACAAAGGAAGCTGGTGTCAGCTTCAGGAGGCCTGTTGGTGCAGAAGCTCGAGCCCAGACATGGGTCTGTCCGACCCAGCATCTCCCCTGAACTGTGTAAAGCAGCAAGCTCCCTGGGAGCAGGCGTGAGCTGGATGGTTGTTGTCCTGTGCTGAGGTGAGGAAGCAGCAGTGGGAAAGCAGCTTGGGCTGATGTGCTGAGACCACCACGCACAGGACCTGACATGTCCCAGCTTGCAGAGCCAACACACCCAAGGGACGAAGCAGTTGTCCCCTCTGAATACAATGACCAGGCAGTTTTGCTGCTTGTAAATCTCTCTCCTTGGTCAGCTCTAAATTGTCTTTCTCCTGCAGATGGATCGGGGCTGGAGCGTGAGGAGAAGCAGCCTGGGAGGCAGCCAGTGCTACGCCTGCTTGCCATCCGCGGGGGAGGATCTGTGGGAAGGGCCGGAGCCTGGGTCGGGGGAGATGCAGGTACGAGTCCCACCTCCGCGCCTGGTTGGGTGAGCGGCAGACGCTGCGCGCCCCCCGGTGCTGCCGTCAGAGAGCTGTCAGCACAGCTCCAGGGGGATGCTGGGCATGGAGCCTACAGGCTGCGGGGGTAGCTCATGGGCTCTGGGGGAGGGTACACCAATACTTAATCCTCGAGTAAAACTCTGTGTCTGTAGGTGGACAGAGAGTGGGGGAAGCAGGCAGGGGTTCAGCAGCAGAGGTTACGCAGAGGTGCCCCTGGCCCCTCACACTGCAGAGACAGTGAAGGCTCCCCTGCCTCTCGCTCTGTTTTGGCTGCTTGCCTCCTTCAGCCCTGCCATCCATAAACAACTGGGGGGAGTTTCGGTGTTACTGATTTTAATGAAGTGGTTTGAGGAACGTTTTGCCTCTCTGCAGCTTTCCTAACATGCCCTGGTAGAGCTTCTGGCAGGAGCTGTACAGGGAGTCGCTCCCAGCCTCTTGCAGCATGCAGTAAGTAGTGTCTGTCCCAGCAGGCACGTGGCTGTGAGTCTGAAAGCAGCACAGCACCGGTAAGGTGGCAGTGCCCTGGTGAAACACCAAGGCTCTGTGTCCAGTGCAGGAGCCCAGCCTCTGCCCTCCCATGCCTGCTTTGCCCACCATCTCTGCCACCTCGTGTGCTTCTCCGGAGCTGCTCCTCTGAGAGCTGATGGGGGACGTTCTGTCACTGGGGTTGCCCATCCTTGCACCACAGCTGCCTCTCAGCCTGTGTTTCCTTTGCTTTGGAGGGCTTGCATCAGACTTTCAGGCACTATTGAACAGAGACATTTGGGTTTATCTGCCTACCTGTAAGGGGAAGGTAAGCAATTTTTATGCTTCAAATGCCTCTCATATCTCCCTGAGGGCATTTAAGTTATCTCACTCCTTAGCTCTAGATACACTTGTAGTGGGTGTGAGTTAGTTTCCTCCTGCATTATCTCCAAAGCAGTCTGAAGCCCAGCTGAGTTCACAGTGCAACACGCAGCCACTTACCTTAGAACAGGCAGTGCCAGGGCTCCACGCCACTGCCTTTTCCTCATGGTTTTAGATGAAAGGCTTGGAGCAAACCCCTTTTGCAGATGCAGTTGTCCCTGTTCAGGTGGTGGCAGCAGTGGGTTAAAGATGTGAACAATGGGCCTGACATTTCCCACTTGTGGTGGCAGCGGAAATGGCACCAGGGCAGGCTGTGCACCCATGGGTGCAGCCAGGGCAGCTCGTAGGACCGGAGCAAAGGCTGCTCTCCATGGCTCTGAGTGGGGCAGGGGCGTCTCTCCTTGCTCCCATTCCTTCCAGCCAACTGGCTGTCATAGGAGGAGAGGAGAAGAAAGTGGGGTCCTGTCTAAGAAGGTTTTGGTGACACTGGCCCTGCTGAGGTTTTTCTGGGAATTGGAGTGAAATGAGACATGTTCCAGTTTTCTCTGGGCTGTGACACAGCGTGTGACTCATGTCCTTCTTCCCAGAGTCTGGGGGAAGTGCGTGTGCAGGGGGAGGAGGTGCAGAATGGGAAGGTCACAAAACGTAGGGGAGCTTATCTCTGTCTCCCTGGAGCTCTGTGCAGGATGAACAAGACTGGCAAGTCCAATGCCTTTGTGTGATACAAGCTGAGGCCTCTTGGGAAGAGCGGCGATTGCGAGATCCCTGGGTGCCAGTGTGTCTTGTGGGCGGTTGGAGCTTTGGGCGCTGCCCAGCTGCTGTCCAGGACTGGGAGCAGGCAGAGCAGGACTGGGGGTGATGGGTGATGGCTGTAGGGGCCTGGAACCGGCACTGGGGAGAGGATGGACACACGTGGGTGACAAGGAGGATGTGGCTAGGAGATGAACTCCAGCATCCCGCTGGGAGCAAGGGGAGGAGAAAGGTAGGTTGAGAGTGGGCCCAGTGAGTAGCCAGTGAGGAGTGCTGCGGTGCATGTGCCTTGAGAATGGGAAGGAGATGTAGCTGTTGGGGTCTTTCTGAAGAGGTCTGGAGAGGAAGCTGTCCCCTCTTTACCTTCAGAACTATCTACAGTGAGGACAGCAGGCTGGACTGGCTGGGAGAGACAGCTTTGACCCCAGTGCACAGCCTGACTGTCTCTGTGTGGAAGGTAGCCCCTTGGATGGGAGCCTGTGTATGTCTTCTGGTCAGGGGTCTGACAGAGATAGGGATGTGGGAACTGGGGGAAGCCAGCTTGCCTGTGAGAAGCATTGAAGTCGGTGGGGACAGCGTGAAGGTCTGTCATGTGCAGACCCCAGGGCTTTGGCAGAAATAGCCCTTACCTTCAGAGGGCCCCAGGGAGCTGAGACAAGATCTCTCTTAGATGCAGCATGTTTGGAGGCAGCAACGATGAACATTCTTGTGAGGACTCTTTCACCTGCCCAAATAGTATTTAAGGCTGGGTCAGCTATTATTTCTTGGATGCTTTACTGGTACCTGACCTTACACTAGCACAGTTGTAGCCTGGAGTTCTTTCTGGCACTTGTTTTGGAGCTAAGGACATACTGTCAGGCTCCTTAGCATCCGTGCGCTCCTGGCAGTGGGGTATTCATGTCTGGATTAGGAGTGACACAACTTAGTACTTCTACACCAAGGGTTCTTTCTGTTGTTCTTCCATTAGCTTCCAAGCCAGAGCTTCCCACTGTGTGAAGGCACCTCTCCCATCTCCTGGAGTTGGCTGCCTGGTCAGCTAAATACGTGCCAACCAGGGTAGATGTGCATTGCTTTTGCTACACTGTCTAGCTTAGAAAGAGCTTCCAGTTCCTCTCTAGCTCTGCCCAGAGTGCATGTCCTGAGCTGGACTGCTAAAATAGGAGAGGTTAGTGTTAAGACTTCATTTTGAAAGGTATTTTTTTATTTACTACAGAAAATGTGCCTGGCTATGGGCAGGTATCTAATTATTGTCCATCGAAACGCCCTGTTTTGCAACACTGAAGGAATTCCCAAGAAAACGTTGGGTTTGTCAGTGTGCATGTGTCTGTGTGTACACATGTGTGTCACCACTGTCCTTCAGCTGGAGTGGAGGTTCCTCTGGAGGGGAAAACCCCCTGCTTCCAGGTAAGATGTAGCACCAAGGACTGGCAGCAGTGAAATTCCCTTGCTTTCTCTACCTGAGTGAGAACTACACAGCATAAACCTGTGGGAAATGATGGCACCAACAATCAGTTCTTTCTTGGACATACAGTCCCCCAGCAAATGCTGTAGAGATGTGCCAGCTGCACAAACAACTTGTAGAAGCCCTGAAGTAGCAGCAGTCGGTACCTACAATGGGAGGCCATGGTTGTGCTCAGCAACGTTGTGTAGTGTTACTGGTGGAGCTGTAGTGGAGAGAGACTTACTGGCCATGGGCTTGTATCAGCCTGGTCTCCTGCGAGCCTGCAAGTACAGCTGAGGCATTTCCACCAGGATATTTACAAACTGTTAGTATCCTGTTTATGGAACCCGTGTAAACAATCGAAGGCCATTGCCCAAAGGCTCCCCTGTTATTTGGATCTACGCACCAGGCAATTCCCACGTCTGCAGGGCAGTTGCAGCTCTGATGCTGTGTGACATGGGGATCAAAGCTGGCCCAGTGTCATCGGATGCACGCAGTGGCGGCGCGCGGCGCGTTGCATAAGAATGCTCTGGAAGCCAGGGGAAAGAGCCTTGCAGAGAGACCTCTTCTCCTTTAGTTTAGGTAACCTGTGTGCCCTTTGAAGTGGCTGATTTGGAAAGCTGGGTAATTAGCTTTGTACAGCCAGCCTTTCCTGGAAATCTCCCTCCTGGTTCACCCAGTGGAATGTTACAAGAACAAAGCAGGGGGAAGGGTCGGGAAGCCGGGATGGCGGCAAGGGAGCGGGGCCACGTTCTGTGTGGGCTCCCACCTGGCACGTTGCACCTCAGACCATCTCCTTGGGTAGCTTTGTGGTCTCTGCTTTGGCTGCTGTCGGGTTGCTGGTAGGTTGGGCAGGGTAGGTTAATCTGGGTGTGGAGCGTGTTATGTGTGAGGGGTGAGCTCTGCTGTAGGCATGCAGCAAGGCAGGGGCCAGCAGCGCCTCGTCCTGAGCAGCTCCTGTGGGACACCTATGGAAAAGGAGCTTTCAGGGGTGGCTCCTTCCTTGGAAGGTCCCAAAGAGGGATGGCTGGGACTGAGGAGCTGAACTCAATTTAGACCTACCTTGTGTTCAGCAGCTTTGTGTATGTAGATACCACGCAGAGGTGTTGTCGTCAAAGTGTCACAGTCAGGCTGCTGGCACTTCTTCCCCAGGACACCCAGTTGCAGGTTTCTCTCCTCATCCCATTTCCCATGCGTGCAGCAGGCGCCCGGTACCCTCCCCACCCATGGGTGGAGAGGTAGGGACGAGTTCCCTGGGGGGAATAGGGCTTTGGCTCCCCTTGAGCAAACCCACAGCTCCTTGCTGAGCAAGCAGAGAAACCTGGGCAGCTGAACACTTTTTAGCTTGCTTGGCTTTGTATTTTAGTCTTTTTAGAGGAACCCAGGCTGCACTCATGAGACAGCTTGGGGGACAACCAGCTTTGACCAGAAAACTGGGGTCTGTCTCCTTTCCTGGTGGCTGACAGCAGCCAGGCCTGCGTACGTAGGAGGAAAGGTCAGTGCTGTGAGCAGATGGCTTCCATGTGAGCTGGAGCGCTCTCCCTGCGCCGCTGCCCAGCCTTTCCCCGGGGCTCCCCAGTGGTGCCCAGTCTCTGGCTAAGCTGGCTAAGCCACTTCTTCAGTCAGTGTCCCAGGAACAGTGTCTGGAGAGGCTTGGACACCGGAGGTGAAGTTCAGACCGTGGATGGGAGGAGAAGGTGACTGGAGGATGATTTCACATAGTCTTGGTCATTCCCCAGCCAAACCCGGAGGTTTCCGCATACCGTGCGACTCACGCTGGCTCTCGGGAGCTGGGGCTGCGCTCGCTGCAGATCAAAGGGAATGGAAAACTTCTACAGCAGGCTGGGCCCAGGCAGGGAAAACACAGAACAGGGACATCTTGTCAAGTGGTGTGGTGACCCCAGAGTGTTCCTGGTCACCTTCTTTCCCTTCTCAGCAGGCGGAGAGTGCAATGCAGGCAGCCTGGCTCCACGCTGGAGCGAGCTGGAGGGAGTGCCCTGGCTCGTTTTGGCCTGGATTGTTGGGGAGCTTCACTGGGGACCACGGTGTCCTAGTTTGGAACAGGGCTGTAGTGATGATGGGCGCCTGTGTTTATAGGTTCCCTGGGGCAGCTGTCTCATCACCTCTACATGCCAACAGCCAGCACAATAAAGGCCTGGTCCTGACAGCCTTTTTTTTTTTTTTTTGGTCACTTCAGTAATAGTAATGATTAACAGTAATTATCAGAACAGTAATGGGAGTGTCCCATAACTCTAGTGGATGGGGGAATTCCACTAAGTGCATCTGCTCCCATGCCTGGTGCTCGTTACCAGGCCAAACAAATACACCGCAGACCCGTGTCTCTTTACTAGATTCGGTTTCTGGAATGTGTGCTGGCTAAGCTGGTTTCAGGTGAATTGCTGTTTACTCCATCATCATCCCTAATGACACATTCCTGGGCCGGGGTGCCCGTGCGCATGGCTGGCGTGCAGGTGTCAGTCACCGCTGAGCCGCAGCCAAGGCGCCGAGCCTGCGGATGGCTGGAGTCCCGCGGCACAGCGGGGCCTGGCAGGGCCTGGCGCACAGGGCGAGGCGCAGCTCCCTGCTGCCTCTTCCCCTTCAGCAGGGCCAGCTCAGTGCTGGGAGTGAGCCAGCCACTCAGCCTCTGCTCTGCTCTTGCCCTGCTGTCATCCCCTCGCCCCTGCAGAAGTGAAGGAGGTGAGATAGGCTGGCCGGAGGGGTTGAAGCCTCTAGCTGAGGTCTGCCTACTGGCTCACACGCCAGCACAAGGCAGCTCTTCAGGGGTTGGACTCGATGATCTCTTGAGGTCCCTTCCAACCCCTACAGTTCTGTGAGGCTGTGATTCCTGCTGGCAGGGCACTCGTGTACAGCATCTTCCTGGTGCCTTCCTCATGCTAGCTCCCACTGTCCCTGGAAGCCTGGTGGGAGCTGCTGAGTGCCTGCTGACTCAGACCGGTCCCCACTGTGGTGGTTCTGGCTCACTTCACCCTCCTGTGCCACACAGTCAGCTGCCAGCAACACCCTCTCACCTAATGGTGAGAGTAATGCCCCTGTGCTCCTCACTGGTGAGGCTGCACCTCGAGTGCTGGCTCCAGTTCTGGGCCCCTCACTCCAAGAAGGACATGGCAGTCCTGGAGCGAGTCCAGAGAAGGGCAGCCAGGCTGGGGAAAGATCCTAAAGGTCTTTTCCAACCTTGTGATTCTGTGAATGGTGTTGGTTATATTGAGTGCTGGGCAGGGGGCTGAATCCCACGCGTACTGGTGGCACACTGTCAGAGAGGCCACTCAGCACACCTGTGTGTGTTCTCTCTCTCAGAGTTTCCTCTCTTCTGCCTGGAGAACAGAGCGCTGCTGAAGAGATGACTTGATGAGCTCAGAAGAGACGCCGTGGTGGAGGGAACCGCACGCAGGAGTGATGGGTGAGAGGCTAGCAGCATTCTCCCAGTTGGCTTGCAACCTGCTACGTGCTGTGGGGAAGAACACTTTGCTTCCCCCTTGGTCCTTCCCATATCTTCCACAAAGGACTTGGAGCAAGGGGAAACAGTTACCAAATGCATGTGCAGTGATACAGGAGGGATGCAGCTGTGTAACAGCCTTTACATGGGTACAGCCTAAGCTCTTGTGCAGGGTGGTTTGGCAGCAGGTAGAGGGAGAAGCCGTGGAGACTCCGCAAATGAGCAAAGCTACAAACCCCTCAGAGGCTGAGAAGTCACTTAGCGTGGAGCCCTGAGCTGTAATTAGGAAAGGGAAAACAGGAGCAGAGCATTAGGAGGCTCTGCCTGCCGGTGAGATGTGTTGAGCCATTCAGGAGTTGCCCAGGGGAGAGTAAGGGACGTTTCATAGGAGCCAGAAGAATGAAGCTTTACAAACTGCCCCGCAGGGAGCAATCCAGCCTGAAGTGATAGACCTCATCTCCGCCTTCCAGACACTTGGAGAGGGATGGCAAAATAGCTGTTTGGGTTTTTCTTTCTTTTTTTAAACTGCTGGTTGATGCTGACCTTACAAGTTGGCTCCGAAATCAGCAAATTTGGGGGATTGTTTTTTTTTAAAGCAGCAAAACATCTGCGTTGTCCCTGTGTTTACAGGAAGAGGCATCAGCCACTTCGAGCCTTGGGGCAGCGTTTTGAACTCATAGTTTATAGGAAAGCCTGGTTGTTTGAAAACATTTGACCTAATTCAGCTCCCCTATACATGGCAGCTTGGAAAATGACCTTTATGCACACTTAGTCCAGCTCAAGGTTTTTCCTTCCTCCGTTCCCTCCAGACTGTTCCGGGCACCCCAGTGAAACACAGTCCCTTCTGAGAGCTCACATGTGTGAAGCTCTGAGAAGCCCATGTGAGCTTCTCACCACGGGGCTCTGAGCTTCTCACCAGGGAGGATTCTCACCCTTAATATTTATCTTCTGAAGCTAAATGCAGCTGCTGCCCACTGAGCTGCGCTCCCAGTAGCCAGCTGATCTCTCTTGAGTGTATCTTGGGGGTGTCTCATGCAGTGCAAGGAAAGCTTGCTGTATGTAGCAATTCTTACACACATACTGACGTTATCCACTCGTGCTGTTTTCCCAAATGCTGGCTAATTTTTCCAAGAATTTATGAAAATGCTGCTTTCTATTACTTGGTGTTTCTAAGAATGCCAAGTGCTTCGGTGCCAGATTGGGAATGATTTTTTTCCAGTTTCAAAAATACTTTCAGCGCAAAAATGTTGATTATGGGAATAGGTCTTATTGTCAATAAAAGCTCTGCAGATCCATTCCCAGAACAGCAGTGCAGGAACCTGGATGCAGGTCCTGCAGAAAGCAGCTGGAGCAAGCAGTGCAGCTACTCACTGCGTGTGAATTCAGTTAGGTACAGCACTTCCCCAGAGCGGCAGTTCACTGCTCTGAAGGTGTGTGTGTGTGCTTCTACAGAGAATCACCCTGAGGAGGAGGATTTTCAGGCACAGAAGAATGTACATTTAACCCTGGGGGTTTTCCTCCCTGTGTTTGAAAGGGTATTTCATTCATGGAAAACCCTCTGTGTCATGAGTGGCAGGTAACTGAGAGTCCAAGCTCGATCCATACCCTTGGAGTGATCCCTGCCACAGACTGAGTTCAGTCCATACCCTTGGAGTGATCCCTGCCACAGACTGAGTTCAGTCCATACCCTTGGAGTGATCCCTGCCATCCATCTGCTGCTGTGGCCAAAGTCTTGGGACATGGACAGGGGGGTTAAGCCCAACGCATGCTTGAGCACATGTACTTTGTAAGTAGAGGTTATCTTGCAAGATGGTTATTAAACCATTGCAGGGTAATAAAAACAAGGCTTTTGCACGCTCTGTAGCTATTTCCTCCTGTACTTGGTAAGGGAGAAGCCCTGAAAACCTCAAAGCATCCTGGGGGCTGCTCGGGTGGCGAGAGTCACCAATCCCTCGCTGGCTGGGCTGGGGTGTGCCAGTCCACCCACCAAAATCGAGGCCACTCTCTGAAATGCACCCGCAGAGCTCTTGCCCAACCCCGTGCTGCCTCTCAGCATTGCACAGACCTGTCACTCCACACCTGGAGCTGTGGGGTGCCACGGCTCTTCCCTGCGGTGAGCCCGCCGGTGCGGGCAGTGGGAACAGCCTCCTGGAAGATCAGCTCTTAGGGCGTGTGTCAGCCTTGTCCCAGGAGGCCGGCTCCACGTGGAGCAGAGGATGGTGAAAGCACATCTGAGGATGCCAGATGTGGAGTTGCATCCCGTCAGACAAAGGACATTGCAGAAAGATGAAGCAAAGGTGCCTGTGTGAGACTTGTTTTCCATCTATTCAAATCCGAAAGAGGAAATTCCAATGAACTGCTCCAGTTGTGTCAGCAGCACTCGGTATCTGGGTACCGGTACTAGACTATAATTAAAAGCTCTCTTTCAGAGGACAAATCATGCAGGAATTTAAGGGTGAAATTAATTATAAAGTGGAAGTTCTATGGTGATGCTGCTTTTTAAGGCATCGGGATGCCCACACACGGAGAAATACTTTACTAATCGTTGCAATTCCTTCCTTTACTCATTGTGATCCCTGCAAGAGCTGACAATAAAATGCTTAATAAGGGGGACCAGCCCAAATTAAAGTAGCAACAAAAACAGTCATGGGGCATCAGAAAAAAGCTGCCATCGGCTAATCTTAAAGCGATACACTGATCGGTGGGGGTGAGCCATGAGCCCGATGCTGGGGAGGGGGAAAGGGACTTGGGACAACACTGTGGCTGTATCATGTCCCACCTAGTCCAGGGGACCAGCTGCTGAAGGCTACTTTCACACTGACGTTCGTTGCGTTTGTCTTGCCAACTCTCAGAGCATTTGCATAATGAATACATGGTGCTGATGGGCCATTCCATCAGGACACGTTGTTCTCTTGAATTTCAGCATCTCTGCGCTGCTCTAGACCTGAGAAAACGCTCCAAAATCAGGAGGGGTGCGATTTGTAAGTACCAGATCTCTTCCAGCTCCCTGCATCAAGGTGTTCATGGGTTAGAATTGCAGTGGAGATGCAGCACAGTGTATTCTGCAATTAACCCTCTTGTATCGATAACTGCTTATAAAACAGACAGGCTATAGATACTTGAGTCATCGACTGTTAAACTGCTCCCAGTACCAATACTTGGATTCCTTGTGCTGGGAGATAGGCTTATCAGTTCTGCAGTACCACAGGTGTCACCTTGCCCCTTTTGACGATGGAAAGTGGAAAGGCAGAGGAAGATGGTTTTGACTTTAAAAGGAAAAGAAACAACCAGCCTGGCTCAGCAGCATGTTGAGTGTGCACAATGCACTTTATACTTTAGGTACACATGCTGTGGGGACTTGTGCTCTCCCATGGGGATGCCAGTGCTGAGCACAGCCTTGCCTGGCAGCGAGACAGGGCTTGTGGCTTTCAGACAGGTGCTTGAAAGGCATTTCTCATCCCAAGTAGTGGTCGTTAGTCGAGTGCTGCTGAAGTAACTGAAGGATCTGCTGGTAGCAGGAACTGCCTGTGCTGTGAGGCTCGGAGGAGGCCGAGGGCCGGAGGGGCAAAATGTGACGTAAGCACCTGCTGACCGTGGTGGCCGCTCCAGGGGCTGGGTGAGGTGCTGGCATTCCTGGGGCCTGTGCTGTAACTTAATAGACCATTTCTGCCCCAAGCACTCGGGTGCCCTGTGCAGCACCAGTGTGCGAGGGTGGCTTGGACGGGGCTGGGGCAGGTAGAAGGGTGAAGGTGGTGAGGTTGCTGCCTCCCCAGAGGCGTTTCCCACCCTGTGTGTTACACACGGGCTGTGTGGTGGGCTGGCAGACCTTCGTGGGCAGGCTGAGCCCCCTGGCAGCGGCGGCCCTGGCTCCATGCCTCATGGGCAGAGGCTCGCACGGATCAGCCGGGGGCAGGCGGGCTGCTGCAGCCCCGGGCTGCGCGCTCCGTGCCCCGGCAGGTGCCCTCAGCGCGCCGCGGGGCTCGGGGCGGGCCGGGGGACCCTTGTGCCCCGCGTACTGCTTGCAGGCAGGGCTGCTAGAGCCGGGAGAGAGCGGCAGGGGTCAGGCAGGAGCGCGTCCGGCCGCCCTACCCT
>VZTU01028359.1:854-13993 GCA_013400835.1 Zapornia atra | reverse complement strand
CCCGGCCGCGGCCGTCCCCTCCTGGTCCCCTCACACTCAGACACACAGGCCGGGCATTGATGGTAATGTATGCGAGGAAACAGCAGAGACTCAGTGATGGGTAAATCCCTTCCTCCTCCTCTGGCCCCTGGCCCCGCGGGGTCTCCCCCTCCCCTCCGCCATGTTTGGGCCCCCTTCCCCGGCGGCCGGTAACGGTTGTTCACTAACATCTCTCTCTTTCTCTCGCTTTCTCTTTAGCTGTCACGACCGCAGGGGGGACTCGCAGCCCTACCAGGTACCTCAAGCGCCGGCCGCTAGGCCCAGGAGGAGGAGGAGCAGGGGAGGAGAAGGGGGGGGAGCTACTCTAGCGGAGGCTTCGGCCGCCGCCGCAGGCCGCGGTGCAATAGACGCCTCGGTCCCGTCTCTCGGCGCCGTTTTGGACACGGGGGGAGCGGAGGGGGAGGCGGCGGCGGCCACCCGGGAAGGGAGCGGGGTGCCGGCGCGCTTCTGAGGCCTGCGGGGCCGGGGCGAGGAGGAGAGGCCTAGTGCGACCCATGTAGGGCTTGGGCCTAGGAGTCTGGGAGGGTAGGGTACGAGGGGCAGGAGAGCGAGCCAGGGTCACTTGCAGTGGCGTGGAGATCTAGGGGGAGGTGAGTATTTTCCTTTTAAAAACAAAAGCCATTTTGTTCTTCCTCCACCCCCCTCCCCAAGTCCTTTCTTCTCCCCAAAACTGCTGCTGTGGACTGTAACCTGAGCAGAGCATGGGTTTAGACCCTGAATAACTGGGGTTGCCAGTAAGGCTTAATTTCTGCAGTTGCCAGCTGCTAGGCATGTTCAGAAACCATCAAATCCTTAAGCTGCTGACAATAACCTCTGTCTCTAAGGTGGATACTATATTCCTCTGCTGTGTCTACTGAAAAAAAGAGTTTTCAGGGTGTGAATCCAGGGAATGCCATATATTATGATATTGTACTCCTTATGGCACCAAATTGAACTGTTTTACTACATTTCTGTGTATTTGTGCCATTGTAAAGCGTAATTTGACAGTCCAAGGCAGCTGTCAGTGACACATCATGTAAATGTAAACATTTGCCACTCTGAAGCTCACACTGCAAAATCAAGCAGGTCCAAGTGAGGCAAAGCATGTCCTTTGTAGTAAATGCTTAAAAATTATTTCTCAGATTACGTATTTTGCCCCCCTCACCCCTGAATTCTAGGGTTTTTTTTACTACATCTGCTGCAGGATTGCTAGTAGTGAAAAAACATTGGAGAAGTTTAAGGTAGCGGTGAAACGCAGTGGCTGACTACAGTAGGCAGAACATATTCAAAGTTTGCACTGATTCATTGTGACTTTCTGTTTATATTCTTAATATTGCATGGATGCTTGCACTTTTCCCAGAGGTGCAGCAGTACTCATTTACTCAGGAAGACATGTAGTCCATCAGTAAAAAGATAAATTAAGTTTTTCTGAATAGCAAGTGTTATGTTGGATGTAATAGTGGGAGAAAATGCTCTGAAGTCTAATTACAGAACTTGTTGCTTTAATGAAAGTAATTAAAATTAGAAAGACTACTTCTGGTTGTTTAAATAGGAAGTGAAAATTAATTAACTTTTCAAAATGTTTTAGAAAGACATCTAAAGTTTAGAAGTAAAATTTTTGTATCAGTTCTGTAACTTTGTATCTAACATAAATGCCTGTTCTCTTATGATCTGTTACAGGCTCTTAAGTACTCATCTAAGAGTCACCCCGGTGGTGGTGGTGATCACCGTCATGACAAGATGCGAGACGCCACAGATCCTTCACCACCAAATAAAATGTTGCGGCGCTCAGATAGCCCTGAAAACAAATATGGTGACAACACAGGGCACAGTAAAGCAAAGAGTGTGCATACTCACAGAGTTAGAGAGAGGGATGGTGGTGAGTTATCTTTAACCTTTATTTAAGCAATTACTAATTTCTCATAAAAATGAAAATGTAGCTGTTGTCACTCAGGTGATGGGAGTGTTACACTAAATGTATTTGGAAGACTGCAGTGAAATCAAAGTGCAGGTTTTTCGTTAGAAGTAATCATTGTGGCACTGCAACACCTATTAATTTCTGATTTTTACAAGTACAGTAGCTTTTCTTAGAACCACAAAGGTTAAATAAACTTTTTTCTTTTAGCTACTGTGTCTCTCTCACCTTACCCATACTGCAACAGGGGATAACATGAAATAGTGTTCTGGATTTTTCGCTAGCAAAAAATATTAGCTGGCTTAGAGAGGGGTTTTTTTAATATATATATAAAACTTTGTGTATTAGGTACTGTACTGTGTAATGATGTGCTTCATAGACTAAACCATAAGAAATAATTTTAAAAAAAAGCTTTGTATTTAGCTGCTGTGTAGAATTCTTAGCAATCAGAAAATGATAATCAAAGGTAAGACTTAGCCCCTGCAAAGAAAGGCTTTATTAAGAGAAGAGTGTTCACAGTCAAGTCAGTCTTCCGTCTTTTTACAGGATATTAGAGAGAACTGTCCCCAGTATCTTTTAACTGGTGTTATTTTTCTATCCCAGATTCCTAGAAAAAGGATAAGAATAGGATTTTCCTTTTAATAAAAAATGGTAACAGTGCAGTTTAGAAAACTGGTTACTGACTGAGTTTGGAAGCATGTTTCCTGTTTGTAAGTACAATACTCAGTCTCTTAAGTTTTCAACTGGAGAACTTAGAGCTTTAAATCAGTCCTTCTTTTGTTCCTTATAAAGTTAACTTGTGATGTACAGGTATTCTTAACTGCTGCACTGTTGCTACTTGTTATATTAGTGAATGTAAAATAAATGAAGTATCTGTAAGTACCTTATAGGAAGTACTAGTTCTACACCACAAAAGTCTTTCTGATACCAGAGTGTTCTTACAATTCCTATTTTGTTTTTCCTTTTTTGGATTAATATGGAAGCGCTGTAGACCACTAGTAATGTAGTATTATGGAGAAGGATTATAAAATCAGGCAATTTTTGATAGTACACGTATTTTCATTATATCCAATCATACTTTCAAGTATAGTAATCTCAGAATTAAATGCACATGCAGGCCCAGTTAGGCTGCTATTCCGTGCTACTTTTCAGTACTCGCTTACTTCCCATTCTCTTGTCCAAAGGTACTCATCCTACATACTCTAGCAGTTCTGCCTAGTTTTTGTATAACCAGTAATTCTTTCTGCTTCAGTTGAGTTACATTTAGTGAAGTTATATATGTGCAAAGCTCTATATGGGTAGCATGTTGAAAGTGTTTTTAAGATAGGAAAGACACTCTGACGTTCTCACTTAGTCCATCTGGATTTAATAGTGGGGGAATGACCTGAAGCATGGGCGTGTACAATAACGATGAAGGAAAAGTAATTATTTGTAACTTCGTAAGTGGAAGGAACGCTGTCCCACTGTACCTTCTCCTTTCCCAAGCTGTTAACACAGTGGAAAATCTCCTTTACTCAGATCTGAAAGTGGTCCTTTGCACATTGTAGGTTAATAGACTGGGAGGAGGAGTCGTTGTCAAAAGTCTGAGGGAAACTACTGATTTTAAAAGATGAACATTTGTGCTATTTAATGGAAATAAGTGATCCTTTTTTCTGTTGGGAGGGTTAGTTTGGCCCCAGTTTCAGCTTTTTAAAATATACTCAAAACAACCAAAGTTATGTTAAATCCTCTGTGTTGAATGTAGCAAACAGCAAAGCTGAGCAGATGTGAGCAGGAAGGTATCAACTTTCTCTTTGATTTACTGAATCTTCCTGTTGGTATGAATTGAAGGTAGGTGTTAGAATATAGGTGAAATGCATGGTATTATGGACATTTGCATATTGCTAATATGCAAAAGACATAATCTAATAATTTATCGTGTTTGTCTGTTGAATTACTCCAAAGTACTGTTACTGATGCAGTATTCCCTTAGTTTTGTAATTACAGACATACAGTGGAAAAAAAAATTGCTGAAAATACTCATCGAAGTCTTAATACAGCTGAAGAGTATTAGTTGCTTTTGATGCAACTGTAGTTTTCTTGGCTTGTTTTCTTTTTACAAATGAAATTTGGTGATTTTTTTTTTTTTGTGTAATTTCTGTGCATTTCATTATTTTAAAATCAGTGGTGTTTGATTTGGAACTACTACAAAGGTGTTACTGCCTTCCTATGATCTATCTTAATAAACCTCATTAAAAAATATCCAGTATTTATTTTTCCAAACTGCATTAAAGTCCCAAACAAATAATCTCTTTTTCTCTCATCCCTTAGCAAACAAAGCAGAACAAAAATCTGGAGTATTACTACTGAACATAAAGCCTAATAAACCTAATCTCTCCCTTTCAAATCAGTGTTTTAAAAGTTGCTGCTATGTATCTCTTAGTGATTTTTGCTCTGAAGTGAAATAGGAAGATTTACTGGTGTAGCGTGCTGGTACTTGGAACCCACTTAGTCATGACTGGTTCACTTTTTTGTGGTAAAGGGATCTGGCTAAACGTCATTTAAAGGTTTAAGTGTTCATGTATAAAGTGTAAAAGCTATAATTAAATTGATTGAAAATTAATAACTCAGAAATGGTAGAACCTCCTTCTGTGAATACCTTTGGTACTTGTATAAAGGTGTTTGTTGTTCCAACTTATTTTTGTACTCATGGCAGAGTCTTTTGTGTTTGTAGAACTGCAATCCATGGTAAGAAATTCAATTGCTTTCAATTAAAGTTTTAAAACATGTTTTATGGGTAAGCCCTCCATACTGCTGCAGTGCTAACAAAGCATTTTTCAAAGTTGCTTACTGCATGGTTTCTGTGGAAAAGAGACTACATAGAGATACAATCCTCTCTCTGGAGGGAGACTTCCAAGTTTACCTTGGACTAACCACAGTAGAGTACTTGCAAGTTTTTGTTACATCCCTGTTTTTCAAAGAGTACTTGTACATCCAGAGTATCAACAAACTGCAGTAACATTGTTCTTGCCTTCAGGTCCTTGTGGGTGAGGACATTGTTTCTGTATACAAGTGTTTAAAACATAATGAACAGCTACCCCCCTCAGTGCATCTCTTATTTATAGGTCAGCTGGTATAGGTCAGAGTGGAGTTTGAAGAGATTAGGGGATCTTACGATACCAACTCAAGTGTGGAGTTCTTTAACAGTACCAAATAGGGACTTAAAGCTAGCGTTGTTTACAGGAAATAGAACTGCCAAGGGCCTTGTGGATGTGGAAGAGTGTTTCCATTAAAGAACAAAGAAGTATAAAGACTTGAGGGCTCTCATGCTTGAGGATGGACAGACAGGGTAGATGATCCTTGTAGGTCTTTTTGAATGCATAAATGAGGTGATATTGGTGTACAGGAAAGAAAACAAAGAGGTCAGATAAGTAGAGTAGCTCTGGGAATGCTGCAAGGGAGATATATATATTGTTTAGAAGTAAAAATTGTAAGATTTAACTCTCGGTAAGACAGGGAAAAGGAGATTTCCATACTTAAATGTATGGAGCAGAATGATTAAGGTATGTGGTGCAACTTTCTGCAAAAAAAAGTTCAGTAAGGCTGTGTGTACTCAGCTGTTTCTTATTGTGAAGAAGACACTGAGTGTTTAGCTAGATTTGTTAAGCGACTGAAAATGTAGGCTTCTTTCATGGCTGTGATCTTAGAGAGTTGTTTAATTTACTGCTAGTGACTGTAATACAGGTCCAAAATTAAAAATTCTACTGCTGTTAGAGACTGAATGACATATTTTAAGTCATTACTTGCTAGTTTTCTTGAAGTAGTGGTGGGAATTTCTGTTGTGAGGTGTTGGCTTGCTTTGTTTCCAGCGGGTCCTGGAGGAGTTCAGAGCCCTCGCAGCAAAGGGAGAGCGAACAGCCGGAAACAGAGCGGTAGCTTTTCTTTCCTGTCTTCATAACCCTCGTAGCAGAGGAGGACAAGAGGCTAACTGCTGATAAAATTAGTGTGATCACTGACCAGCAGTCAGAAATAAACGGGGGTGTTAGGGCAGGTGCAAGAGGGTGGAAGCTGCCTGGGTCATGTGCATTGGAAAGAGGAAATTGCAGGGTAGGTGGAAAGAGGGAAGTCGGAGAGTCATGAAGCATAGCAAAGGGTTGAGGAAGAAACTGGAAAAGATTCGATCTATTTGGTATTAACTGCTCTTAATGTTAAAGTAATTACTCATTAATATGAGAACAGTTTCCTCAGTGTAACTATGGTCAAAGCTGGGACAGGGTAAGTGTGATGACAATTGAGAGCAGGCTTTCAGTGAAACATGTTTTGAACTCACCCCCAACATCCAAATGACTTACTCCCCAGTTCCTTGAATGTTAGCTGTTGGATGGCTCTAAAGGAAGTGAAGTTTGGTGGTTGGCTTGTTTTTTAAGATAAATACAATCCAGGACCATTCACCTCTTAGAAGCTTTTCTCTGGAGAGAAAAAAAACCCCCAAACCCTAGATTTCTGTGGCCTTCTAATTTTGATAAAAGCTTTCTTTCAAGCCTCACTAGTATTAGTACCTTCAGTTGAGGGATGAGTTAGTTGTTTGCTTTAGAAGTTTTAAATAGAAAGTAACTTTAAATTTACTCAGTATATTTGGTGATGTATCTGAAGTGAGTTTTTGCTTGTTCAGTTTTTTTGTTACTTTGTGAGGATTTTTAGTAGAAAAGAAATAGGAAAGTATGTGATTATAGAATCACAGTAAAGGTTATAATCCATGTCACTTTTAGATTTTAAAATTAAGAAAATTAATGTTCAAAATGCAACTTCTTTTGAAAAGCAGAGCTTGCTTTTAAACACGACAAGATGGAAGATACAGGTCACTAATTTTATCTTATAGAAATTAGGAAAGAATTGTGATATTAATAGGATGATATTGAATGCTGTGTTTCTTTCCATGAAGTTCAAGTATGTGGTGTAGGTTGTGAGAGTAAAGAGGTATAATGGAAGACTTTATCCAAATTGGAAGCTGCGGTAAATGGCAATAAGAAATGCTGTTTGTACCCCATTGCTGCAGCCACTTCTCAAAACACATTGCTGTTAGGACTTTGACATTGGGAACTTACAATTTCCCTAACTGTTATTACTTTCTTCTATTTTCTTGTATACAAAGTACAGATCTGTAAATAGGTGCACTAAAGGTTCCTCTTTTGGTTGATCTGGTTTAGGAAATAGATATCTTCAAGTATTTTAAGCACTCATAGACTTAATTTTTGAATTGTAAGTATAATATGTTCAAGTCAGCCTAATAACTAGACCTGGGAAACTTTTGTATATACGCTTACATTATGTTTCAGAAAAAGGAAAATCCTAGCTATATACAAGATGTATCAAATATGCTTATCTTTCGTGTATAAGGGAGTTATTTTTACCTGGCATCATGCTTTCCTAACATAAGCTTCTAGCCTCTGACTTTGCAGGAATTGAGTATACAGCCTGTTAAGCTTGTACTTTGGGTTTGTTTTTCTGAAGCAGTGAAAACTCTTTAGTTTCTGATAGGCTGTCTGCTAGGGCATAGTAAAGAGAGCATTTTAAACTGGGATTACTCTGTATTCTCTAATGAGCCCTGATTAACTGTAGTTCCTTAACCACTGTTTGAGACATAGCTACTTTCTAAGAAGTCAATTGTTTATTGACAGTTTAACTTTTTCCTGCTTTTCCTACCTGTTCTGTATAAAGTATTGAGTAAGCCAAATATTAAAACTGCAGAATTTGGAAGAGAAAGCTCTACCTCTCTTTTGGCTGGGAGAGGAGGTGATGCTGTAATAATTTTGTTGTGGAAAATAGTAATTTAATGGCACCCAACTTGCAGTGTTAACTGTATCTTTCTATGAAGTCAGGCTTTTGTACAGTTTCATAGGCATTTCCAGGGGAAAACCTCTTAGTGCACTGAGAAATTTTTCCTTACATAGTTCTTCAGTAAGGAAAAAAAAGAGTATTGGCAATGAAAGGCAGTTCTCAGCACTGATGCTTGTAGGCTTGTGCTTTGTCAGTAATTTTTTGTAGTGTAGAAATGTATCCTTTCTGGACTTAAAAGCAACGCTTGAAAAGAGAGAAGCATTTCTTCATATTGTTATCCTCTTAATGTCTTCTCTTGATTTATGAAAGCGTCAACAAACTTTGTTGTATTTGGCTGCAGGTGTTCCCTGCTGTAACTTCAGTATTCAAAAATTCTGTTTATTTTCTTGAGGACCTTTAACAGCCTCCCCAGCTTTTAACAATAAAACTACCCTAGAAAAAAAATCTAAGATCACTAGCTGCTTCTTTATCCCAGTAACATTTTGCTAGTAGTAAAAGCATGCTGTTTAGTTCTGGCCTTTTTATAAACATTTTGTGCAGGTTTGCTTTTTTACAAACGTTCTCCATTTGAAAGAACTAGCCTAGTCATTCAGGGAATTAATCTCTAAATTTTTACATGAACCTGTATTTGGTACTTTGCTTCTTAAAAGAATACTAACCAAAGCCATTCTAGCTTACCAAACTCTTGCTGAATATTTTATTCCTGTTTTGAAATCAGCTTTCTGCCTGCAGTTGTATGGACAAGGTGTAATGTTAGAATTACACCACAGGCTAGAATTTTTAATTCTTGAATTTTGTATTGGAATTGCATCAATTTCTGAAGTGTAGGCTTCTAAAATAAATTGCTGATTTTGTAAATTTTTAACACTTTCTAATTATTCAAAGACCGCTCTTGAATCTGATATTCACCTGTTTTCCTGCTGCAAAATGTCTTTTTTCCTCAGACCTTCAACAACGACAAAACACAACCACCCCAAAATGCCAAAGCTTTTGTCACATTGAAATAGCCATGAATTCTCCTACTCTATTCTATCTACTTTTGCATCCCTCCTTTTCCTCATGGGCAGTGTTTTAATTTTTTTCCCTATTTTTCAAGCTTGCGAAGCAAGATGCATGTTTTATGGCACAAGTTGTACTTGCCTGATGACTAGAAGTAGACCTGAAGGGGGAGTACAAGAAAGCTGGGGAGGGACTTTTTAGAGGGGCATGTAGTGATAGGATGAGGGAGAATGATTTTTAAATTGGAAGGGGGTAGATTTAGAATGGATATTAGGAAGAAATTCTTCCCTATGAGAGGGACAAGGCACTGGAACAGATTGCCTGGGAAGTAGTGGCTCCCCCTTCCCTGGAGGTGTTCAAGGCCAGGCTGGATGGGGCCTTGAGCAACCTGGTCTAGGGAGCGGTGTCCCTGCCCATGGCAGGGGGGTCAGAACTCGCTGATCTTCCAGCCCTAACCATTTTATGATTCTATGATAATGTGCAGCTGGAAAGTATGTCCTCCAAATTTCTTGAAAGGGCGATACATTTTTGAGCAGACAACTAACCGGAGTCCTCACCTAGTCACTCTTTATCAGATGGGTTAGAAATGCCTGGTAAGCTTTTGCAGCCTTGACTTGTGTTTCCATGCATACAGGAATGTTGTATTCTGTTTGAGAGGAATGGAAAATGAATCCTAAAGACCTTTGTTGATTAGGCCCCATGTTACTTTGGGATAATCATGTTCTTCCTTACTGTGACTACTGTAATGAGAAGAGTTGCAAAGGATACATGTCAACTAACTTCTCTGACCTGTTATCTTGGGTAGACATGAAATTGGTGATTCTTAGCCATTGAGTAAAATATTTTTGTTTTTAACTAAGAAAACATTGTTTACACTGTATGTTTTGTAGATCAGAAATTAGTAACTCCTACATTCCAAAACCATAAACCTTATGATCATCAAATGAGATAATTTGTCTTTAAATGTACATAGATTTGCTCTGGACCTAAGTAATAAATTTTATCTACAAGGAAGAAATCATAGGGACATTTATACATTTAGTAATTTGAGACTGAATGGCAAGTAATAAAAGCTGTTGACTAGTACAGAACTAGCCAAGTTAGTCAAAAGCGAAAATGCCAGCTAGTCTACAGGAACATATAAAAGTGGTTCACTGTGTCAAAAGTTACAGGAAGATGATTACAGGAAGGCAATTACAGGAAGGCAGTAGGGCTTTACAGAAAGTAGATACTGTGCAGAGCAGTAACTCTTAAAACGGGCATGAAACTCATACACAATTAAGAGCATAAATATTGAGTGCAGTGCTAGCCAGGAAAGATACATGATCAGATGAATATCAAGTAGGACTAGAGAGATTACCTCTTAATGCTAATGTCACAGCTGCTGGGACATGGGCTCTGTTTTGATTCTCACAGTTCAGGAAGTATGCAAAACTGGAGATTTCCAGAGAAGAGGCAAGAAAATGACTGCAATTGAAACTTGTGCATTAGAAGGAGAGACTTGAAGAGCAGTTGATATAGTTACAAAGAAAACATTAAGGGTTTATTTGATTAATAATGACAGGAAAAAGAAATGGCATATGTATGAGTTATTATGTGTAACAAACAAAGGTGCAAGATCCAGTTAGCTTAACCTAAATATTCAGTAAATAGAAAGCACACCTTTTTTTAAGGTTGTTAGTAACAATTGGAGTACCTTATGATGATTTTTGCAGGTGTGGAAGTTTTGAAACTAGATGACTTAAAGACAGTTTTCTAGGGTTTGTTTCATGCAGAAAGTTGAACTAGTTGACACTGATAGATAAAACAGCCATGTGAATATTTCTAGTTTAAATGTACATTAGGGGACTTCAAATTGAAAGGGATTAAAAATTGTGAATTAATTTTGTAAGTAGTGTTCCAGTGATATATATTTTTTTCCTCCAAGTGGTTGATCTTGGCTCATGTCATGTGAGGATTATGAACCTGTGAATGTGTTTCATATGGCATTGTAGGATTTTCTGTTGCTGAGAATAGGTTGTTTCAAGTGCTGCTGTGATGTCAAGTAGAGCTGTGATGCATTTACTAGCAGCAGAATTCAGTATTTGCAGGTGCTTACTGCACTGGTATGGTTTTAAGTTTTGTGCGTGCTTTTTTTGTTCATTTGGTTTTAGGAGTGGTTATCCTAAAAACTTTTCAGGATTTAATACGATCTACATGATACAATCTCTGAAATTTCTTACTGTCTGAATTGTTCAGTTTATCTACAGCTCAGTACAATTTATACCAGACTTACTAAATCACACGTACTCTTTCAAAGGTGTTAGCACGCTTCCACCTTAATGCAGACCTTTGATGGTTTTCACTGATGCATATGTTCACCAGATTGGATTTTAGTTTGTTGGCACTAACTGCATAGTTTCATCTAGTTGGACAATATCTTGAGTATCCTCAAACTGCTTTAATGTTTTAGATTTGCAGAATTTGCATAAGACAGAGCATACATTTATTTGTGAAGTTCTTGTTTTCTTTGAAAGAAAGCTTGTTACAGAAAGGTTAACATGCTAGTCTCTGTGCAATTTAGAGTGATTTATAAGGCCTTTCCCTTCCTTCCTCACCACCTCCCAGAACACATTTGTTTTCAAGATTAAATTTGTTAATATGAAAATTGGAGAGTAATTGATGATTCCTGTAGATAAAGATGTCTCTTTGGGATAGAGAAATGCTGTGCTCCTTAAACTTTCTGTGTGTAGATCATGTTTATGCAGGATAATGTGAAGTAAATATAGAGAATAATGAAGCTAAAATTGTATAATTTTTTCCCCTCTCCCAAAAGTATAGGCTACGTTTAAAAGCTCATTTAGATTTATTAAATTCTGTTTCCATTTCCACATTGTATTTACTGTAGTTAAGGATTTAGTTTAAGTGTACTATTAAAACAAATTTGGCATCTATTTTCTTTTAAATTCTGATACAGAAGATTTTACTCACCAGAAATTGGTATTGTGTTTTGCAGAACTTCTTGAAGAGATGTGTTATAGGCAGAAAGAACTTACAGCATTAAATAAAGCTTCCCTTTAGTCCTTTCCTTTAGTGAACAGACTTTTCCAAGACAGCTTTCAAATACATAAGATAATCAAGTCAAGATACACAATGAATTAACCNCCATATGAAGTCTGCTGACCTAACTGGATATTGTCTTGTAATTCATCATGACCATTAAGGAAGCAGAGAGGCTAATTGGACGTAGGATGAGGGCTTGACAGCGACATCTGGTTCCTTGCTATCCATTTTTCTGATTCCTGTCCTTAGCTTCAGCTTTGGCTGCGAATGTGAGAAACAGATCTCAGCTTAGAAACTAAGATGGCTACAGGATGAGATGAGAGGCAGGATAAACCAGGTTGCTTCAGCTTATATAAAGATTAAACCAGTTTTATTTAAATCTTGAATATGCCAATATTGAACGGAAATTAGTCACAGATCCTTTTGCAGTAATTTTACTAACGTGTTGAATAATGATAATATACAACCTAATCATGGTTGAAGTAGTACAGCTTCTTACTGGAGAGAAAATAGAAAGGAATTTTAAAGAAATTTGTAAAATTACATTCTCCTGTTTTTAAATTATTTGTGATATTTGTTTCAAAAAAGCTGTAGGTTATGAAAACATTGTGTCATTTCAAATATTTATATACTTGGTTAGAAAATGTTAGCTGCATGGGTTTGATCAGTTCATACTTTCTCTGATTTTAGGAAGCAGTGGTTGAAGGCATACAATTTTGTGGATCAGGAAATTCCTACTATAAAATCAGTGTGGAGTATTGGTACTTTGGTGGTTTTTGTTTGTTTCTTGGAGGGAAATTTCATTGGTTTTTTTTATGGTGAGTAGGTGGCTCACTTCCTTTTGTAACATAAAATCCCTTTTACAGTTTTTTTACTTTTTGAGAGTTGACATAGCTACTCAAAATTTAAACAAAAATGGCTCATATGTGCCTCCTCATGGGCAGGTGATTAAAACCCCAAATGCTGTATGTGGAAGAAGAGAGCTTGGAGGCACATCTCTGTTGACATGTTTATAGAGCTCAGGTAATAGAATAGAAATTCCTACTTAGTGAGTCCTAAAAAGGGAACAATGGCATATCGCTTTGATAAATTAAGAGGAAGGAAATGTATTTAGCTGTGTCATCTTTGTATGTGTATGTTAATCCCAAGTACCATGCATTTTGAATTTACTACTGCTTCTTGTTTTCCCTTGAAGAGTGTACTTCAAAACTGGTGCTGTCATTACTCTCTCTGAGTTGTCTACCAGAGAAAGCTTGTGAAAAGATGCACTGTGAACATACTTATTAACTTCTGCAGAGGCAAAATGCAATCAGCTAATACGTAGAAATGTTTGTTAAAAGATAACTTC